>JAPSGF010000063.1:1194560-1220727 GCA_035772895.1 Perdix hodgsoniae | reverse complement strand
GCATCGCACAGAGGGGGCCTGGCAGCAGGGGGGCATTGCTGGGGGGGGTGTCTGGGCGTTGCAGTGCATCGCGTGGCGGTGGCAGCGCACGGGGTTGGCGCGCATGGAGGTGCTCCCCGTGCTGCTCCTCCCTGCTGAAATAAAGGAAGCCCCGCTCTGTGGGTTCCCCCGGGTCTCGGGGCCCCCTCACCGCCTGCCGGGCCGTGGGACTCGGGTGTGTGGGGGGGGGGGTGGAGGGAGGAAACCGCAATGAAGCGGCTTGGAAGGGAAATCAAAATAAAAGTAGGTTACGGCAGAGCAGCGAGGCACACGGGGTGGTGTTTCGTGCAAAGACAAAGCAGCAAACGTGCCCGGCCCATCGCAGTACCTGCACCCCCCCTTCCAGAACTTCTCGGGCCGGCTGCTCCGTTCGGGGAAATCCCGCCCCAAAAGCGGCTGTTTGCGGGTATCTCCTTCCCGGTGTCTGCAGCCGGCCCTGCGCGGCCCCGCCGCCAATTTTAGGTCAGTGGCACAGGGATAAGGGCCGTGTGTGGCCGACGGGGCTGCCGGCTGCCGCCAGAGCCAGCGGGACCAGCTGTCCGTGTCACCGCGCTGCCACTCGCGCAGCCACGTGCGCCGCACCCACGTGTCACCACGGCCCACAGACCCGGGCACAATCGGCTCCGCGGGGCTCTCAGCCCTGAGTTCACCCAAAGTGACAAAATCCGCCGATTTCGCCCCAATAGGGTGGGCGAGGAAGTGGCTGTGAGATGCCATCGTCCAGGTGTGGTGAGGGAATGGAGGGGAGGCCCCCCCCCCGTATTTCCTCTCCTGAGCAAATCTGGGGGCTCTGCCTGCGTGGTGCCCAGTATTGAGACTGGAATATCTGGCACTGGAGGGAGGGAATGAAGCCGGAGCAAAGGCGTCAGAATGGGGGTGCAGGGATGGGAAGAGGATGGGGAGAAATGTGCAGCAGGATGGAGAAGTGTGCGGTGCCATGCCGTGCCATACAGTGCCGTGCTGTGCTGTGCTGTGCTGTGCTGTGCTGTGCTATGCTGCACCATACTGTGGCATTCCATGCCGTGCTGTGCCATCAGGACTCCCTCTGCAGCATCAGAACGCTGCGGGCTTATTCCCACCTCTTGAAGTCAGGCTGCAGGGCAGATAAAGCAGGAGATGAAAAGCCCCGGAGGGAAGGGCAGAGGGGATGGGGTGGGAGAACACAGAGCTGCAGGCCGCCCCGAGGGGAGGACGGAGCACTGGGTTTGTTAGTGTGGAGAGGGAAAGAAGTGAGATTTTATTCCAAAGGAAGGCAAGAGCCCTGAAAATGTCATTGGATGATACAAACACTTTTTCCCTACATATTGCATGAAACACATCAGTAACAAGCCCAGATTCCATCTGCAGCCCCCTGAGCTCGCACTGTGTCCAAAGGCAGCCGCAGGCTCTTGCTTGGCACTGCAGCAGGGCAGAGCTTTGCCCACCGCTGCCCTTCTCCTCCCATCACCACCGCACGGATCCGCCAGAGCCCCGACGAGAGAGCTGCCCTGCGGGTGGGAAACGATCTTCCATAACCTTTACTTGTGCTGCAGGGCGAGCCGAGCTGTGCGGTATTTCCTGTGGTTGCAGCATCTAAAGAGGTTAACACTGTCACTGAGGTTAACCCTTCCGCTGACGGGGTGGGGGTGGAGGGGACAAACTGGGGCAAACAGGGAGGGCGGCATCAGCAGCCCCGGCTCTGCTCCCCCCCTGGGTTTTCCAGCCCTGAGCACTGGAAAACAGCAGCAGAGGAACAGGCACACACAGCCCCGCTGCTATGGGCTGTGTGACCGGAGGCTTTGGGGTTTAGCCATAGAACCTGAAGCAGTTCCTTGGTGAAATCTGGGGTTCAGCAGCCCCCGCAGCGGTGGGGATGGCAGCGTGAAGTGTCTGTTTCAGAGCACAAAGTGAGACGAGCGTAACGAAATCACGGAGTTTGCCAGGAAAACATCATCCTGCAAGAGGGCAAGAAGCACACACGTGAGCCTGTTGCTTTAAGGGATGCTGGGTTTTCCCATGGACTGACTCAAAGTGGAAACTGTGCTTTCTCAGCACGCAATGTAGGTCAGTGCTGCCGGCAGTCGCTGCTGCTGCTCGCTGTGACCAGCAGTGAGGCTGCAATGGGTCCCCATCCCATGGCCGTGGGGCAGCAGCCCCACTCCTGCTGTCACCACTCGGCTCCCGCGCGCTCCTGACCCCGGTAACCATCTGCAGGCTCGCAGGGCTGGAACGGCTTCTTTCTGCTTTGCTCTTTGCTTTTCATCTGTTTGATGCTGGGGGATTTGTGACAGAGATGGGATCAAAGAGACGTATCTGGAGACGAGACTGCCCTCGTGCCTTCTGCCTTTGGAGTTTGCAAGTGCTGTGAATTGGAATGAAAACGTGTGCGTAAGAAATGCCCTGAGGAGCAGAGCTGTGACTTCACACTGCAACTGGCTGCCGTGAGCATTTATTATTTGTTCAGAGTTCTTCCTAGACCACGAGTGTTGTTTCTTTTAATTTGCTCCAACTTGCAGGAGGTGTGCGGGCAGCTGGGAGGCCTTCAGAACCCCTCCCTGGGTCAGTTTGGCGCCTGGCTGCTCCTTATGAACGCTTTCACTGTGCTTGAAGAAAATGAGGTCAGCGCACGCATCCCGAAGGTAACAGGGGGAGAAGTGCAAAGATGTGAGCTGCATCTGGGAGGCTGTTTCGGGATGGATTGTGCTGCTTTGAAGCATTTTGAAGCTCGGGGTGGATAAAGCTCTTCTGAAGCTTTTACAGTGGATTCTGTGCCCCATTTCCTAAAGGAGCCCTTCATCACTGCCCCCATGGCCAGTGGGTGCAGTGGGGTGGGAAGTGAGCCAGGTAAGAAGGAGGGTGAAGGGGGTGCAGGGAACTTCAGGAGAGCCTGGGACCACGACCTTGTGACCTTGGAGAGGTAGGAAAGCCCCTGCCGGGCCTGAGAGGCAGCAGTTGGAGAGCGGTAGGTTGGAGACGACAGGAGAGTTTGGTGTTCCCATCCCATGGCACCACAGTCATGAGGGTTTGGCTGTTTCCAAGGATGGAGGCTCCGCAGCAGCCCACCCGCAAGCCCTGGCACCTTCATGGCAAAATTATTTTTCCTTGAGTTTCAATGGAATTTTGGTCTCCATGGCAGCTGTGCAGCCATTGCTCCATCAGACCTCTGTCCTTGGCATACTGGGCACGGGGGTTGGCTTTCCAGTGTCCCTGACTGCCCCCAGCACCCCAGGCTGGGTGCCTGGCAGCACTGATGCCTTCCCTCCTCCCCAGGCTATGCCCCGCACAGGCAGCAGCAGCAGCCCAGGCCATGGCGGGAGGCGGAGAGGCTTTCGTGCTCCATATCCTGCTCTGCATCCTGGGCAGAGGTAAGTGGCCATTCAGCATGGCACGGCACAGCACATCATGGCATAGCTGTGCCTTTTCCAGGAAAGCATAATCAAGCTGATGTCATTTGAGCATGAGCTTTATCAGTGTTGCTGCAGAGCCCCAATCTGATAGCGCGTCTGTGCGCTGCTGTAATCTCAGGGATCAGAACTTTCAGCCTATGCGTTATTTCCCTGCAGTCATTCAAGCATTAGAGCAAAAGGTAAAATTGGTGAGGCAGTTTCCGAGCTGAGCAATGAGTCACCAGCTGCTTGCACGGGGTTTGCCCTGCGCCTGGGGGGCTGCACTGAAGCCGTGAGCGTTGCGCAGGTGCTGCCCAAATCAGGTGCCTGGGGCACGTGAGGATCGAGCCAGGCTCAGTGGTGCCAATGGGTTCCAACGTCTCCATCACCTGCGTCTCGGCTGTGGACTGCCCGCGGGCGAGCCTCTCCATCCTGCTCAACCTCACAGCCCCCAAGAGCCCCCCACGCCTTCTCAACAGCAGCGCAGCCCAGCTGCAGCTGCGTGGTTTCCGCCTGCCCTTCAGCATCATCACCTGCCTCGCCCGCTGCCCCAACAGCTACTGGAACGAGGTGGTCTGCGGGACGGAGCTCTGGGCCGGCTGTGAGTACTGCTGTGGGTTAGGGGTGATGGGGGAGCGGTGGGGCTGAAGGTAGGGATGCTGATGCTGCTTCTCTGCAGACCCCCCAGACCCCCCCGCCAACCTGAGCTGTGCCATCCCTGAGCGCTCGGGGAGCCTGGCATGCACGTGGGACGCCGGGCAGCCGACGCTGCTGCACACCAACTACAGCCTCCACCTGCGCAGGTAGGGGCCCACAGGCACTGGGGAACCAGATCACAGAATCACAGAATGGCCTGCGCTGCAAAGGCCCACAGCGCTCATCCAGCCCCAACCCCCTGCTGTGTGCAGGTTGCCAACCAGCAGCCCAGGCTGCCCAGAGCCACATCCAGCCTGGCCTTGGATGCCTGCAGGGATGGGGCACCCACAGCCTCCTTGGGCATCCAGCACCCAGGGCACAGCAACCCCATTCCCAGCATGAACCTAATGGTGCCCAAGCACCTAAACAAAAATGCCATGAGGAAATAAGGACTGGTACACCTGCCCTAGCCCTACACATGCTGTGCCACATGCAAGGCTAAGCCCCCATGGCGTGAGGCTGCTGGGCTTTCATTGTCAACCCCACTCTGCTATTCAATTACGTGCAGTCTGTGTGGGTTTTCTGATTAACCACCAAAGGAGCCCCTGGGTGCAAACTCTGAACCCTGCAGCCTTCCCGAACTGTAGCATAAATATGAATGCCATGCAGCAGTGCCAGGAATGATCTGCTAGTTCACTTGAAGAGTGAAAAACTGCAGCTCTGGAGATGACTGTGCCCCACGCAGGGCTCTGAGAGTGGCTGCTTTCTGCCCCACAGCATTCAGACGGCGCAGGAGGATGTGTTCCCCGCCGGCTCACCAGTGCCCTTGAGTGTGCTGAACGGCAGCAGTCGCTACCTGGCGTGGGTGCAGGCCAGCAATGCACTGGGCATGGCACGCTCAGATCCCCAGCACCTTGACCTGCAGCAGCTCGGTACGCCCGTGGCGCACACTGTGCCCTGCGCTGGGGCTGCAACCACGAGCCCCTCCAGCACGCTGCGCCCACACGGTGCTGTGACCCCTGGCTGATGGCTGCTGCTCTCCCCGCAGTGGTGCCCGCCGTGCCCCTGGCTGAGAGCGCGGAGACGACGGCGGGGTCACCTCCCCCCACCACCACCATCCGTTGGCGACAGCAGACGGAGCTGCAGGACGTGCGCTGCGAGGAGCGGCACAAGGCAGTGGGCGCTGCGGAGTGGCAGGTGAGATGGCACTGAGCCCCAAAGGCTCCATTAGAGAGCCATGGGTTGGGGTCCCTGGGGAGCAGGGTGGGTGGAACATCCCTCCCGTTACCATTAACTCTGCTTCTTGAAGCGAAAAGCAAAATTGGTGGTATTTATAAATCTTACCTAGCTCTGCAAGGACAAGGTGGAAAAAGGCCACTAATGGTGCTCAGCAAACACCCACATAATCAATTCCCTCCTCATCGACACAGACACACTTGGGCAAACTGCACCAAGATCCCTTTTGGAGCCCTCCCTGGGGCTGGCAGATGGCTGACCCCCAGTCCCAGCACTCAGCAGAACTGCCAAAACGGGCGACTGGCCTGGTGCCACTTGCACAGGGCTCTGCAGTGTCCCGGGTTAAATGGGTTTGGTTGTCTTTCCCATGACCTTAATGCATATGAATCAAAGAGCCTCAGAATCGTTAAGGTTGGGAAAGACCTCTCAGATCGTTCCCACCATGCCTACTACACGAGCTCCAAAGTGGTGCAGGGAAACCTGGAAAAGCCCAACCGTTGTGCAAGCGTGGGCACCCTGCTCATGCACTCCAGCTGTGCTCACCCACTGCTTTCTCCTCAACAGCAGACCCCCAGGCTGGGCTGCACTGCGGGTTTAGCAGCACCACGGGGGGCTGAGCATCCCCAGGTGAGCGTGGTGGCCTTATTGCCTGTTTGCCCTGCAGGTGACACCATGGGACAGTGCAGTGCAGCGTGGACACCAGCTTCAGAGTGCCACCAGCTACGTGTTCCAGGCACGGTGCCGGCTCAGCACTGCGGGCAGCCCCTGGAGTGCTTGGGGTCTGCCCTTCATCTACAGCACACCTGAGGCTGGTAAGTGGTGGTAGGGCATTGCAGGGCCACACTGTGCTGTGTGCTATGGTGGCTTGTCTGGCTCTTGAGGTCGCTGCAGAAGTGCTGAGCTATGCAGACATCAAAAAAAGGGGGATTTAGTGTGTTTATCCATCTTAGGTAGCTTGCTTTCCTCCAGCAAATTTTGAAGAAGGGGACAGACTCTTTAGTAGGATGTGTCGTTGATAGGACAAGAGGAGATGGCTTCAAACTAAAAGAGAGGAGATTTAGATGGGATATAAGGAGAATGTTCTTTACACTAAGGGAGGTGAGGCGGTGGCACAGGGTGTCCATAGAGGCAGTGGTGCTCCAGCCCTGCAGACACCCAAGGTCAGGGATGAGGCTCTGAGCACCTGTGGAGCTGTGGGTGTCCATGTTCATCGCAGGGAGGTGGCTTTTAAAAGCCTCCTCTAACTCAGACCATTCTACAGTGCTATGATTGGTCCCCCAGCCCCCTCAGGGCAGCCTTTCCCCTTTGAAGCTGGGCTATCAGCACCAGGATGGAACTGGGTGAAGCCAGCTGAGATATTCTGGCGGCAGCAGCAGGGCAAGGATCCCAGGGCAGCTGTTGCCCTAAAAGCAGCACTCTCGGTCTGGGTCGTATCCTTTCCCACATGCCGTCACCTCGGTGTGACACAGCCCGGCCCGGGGGCTCAGGGCCGCCAGGGAGGAGCACGCAGGCGATGCTCCGACGTGGGCATCTCAGGGCGCGTCCCGGCTGTGTCCCGCAGCCCCCGCGGCGGCACCCGACGTGTGGCGGCGGCTGGGCCGGCTGTTCCCCAACGGCAGCCACGAGGTGACAGTCTTGATCAAGGTAAGGCCCTTTCGGGGCGGCTCCTGTTCTCTTTTAGCGCTATAGCTCCAAACACTACGGGGCAGTAGCAAGCAACGCTTCGCTCTCCGCAGCGACCGAATGAGGGTGACGATGGTATCAGAAGGCAGGGAGCCTACCCCCATCCTATCCCCATCCTCATCCCCATCCCCACATCATCCTCACCCCATCCCCACACCATTCCCACCCTCTCCATCCCCACCCCATCCCCATCCCCATCCCCACCCCCATCCCCACCCCATCCGCACCCCATCCGCACCCCATCCACACCCCCATCCCCACCTCTCGCCCCCCGCAGCCGCCCCTCGATGCCCGCACGCCCATCCTGGGCTACGCCGTGTGGGCCGGAGCCTCTCGTCCCATCTGCAACACATCGAGCACAGCCTGCAGCCTCCTCCTGCCTCCAGCACTGCGCGACCTCCGCATCACCGCCTACAACGCCCGGGGGGCTTCGAGCCCCGCACGTGTGTCGCTCCTCCGAGACCCCAGCCCGGAAGGTGGGACTTCGAGCACGCCGGCTTCGGTCTTTTATCCGAATGGCGAGGGGAGAAGCGCTATAGTGCGCGCACGTGGGTTTAAAGCGAGAGCGGAGCCCCTCTGCCAAGGGAACGCAGTGTCCTCCAGACAAGGCCACGGTCCCTTGGAGATGCCCCAGCAGCACAGCTCAGTGCTTCATCTCCGAAAGCTGCAGCAATTAGTTTAAAAATAAGCTTGTCCTGCTGGCAGGGCACCGTCCGTGCTCACAGCTCCCAAAATAGGCAGAGTGTCCAGGTCGGGAGCTGGAGCTGCCAAACGTGAAGGGAGGAAAGGCTTCTGGGTGCCTCAAGTTCCCTGTGCCACACGCTGTGGTTTTCCCCACAGCCACACTTTCCTGTTTTTGAAAATGTCTCTTTTTGTGAGCAACGGGAGGGGAAAGTCCCATTCAAATGAAGGACAAACAGTGAGTGTGACTAAATAGATGCTTTGCAGTATAAATACGGTGGAAAAAATTCTCTAATCTCCTCCTGATCAGAATCACACGGGTTTCCTGTAAATCTGTCAGGTAAAGCATTTCAGACAGAGGAGACATGACAAAACTGAACGCATGCTTTTGGGAGGCATGCATGTGTGCATATATCTCAATATCAAATATAGAGACAGACAGACAGACAGACAGACAGACGGAGATGGAGATACTAAATCACCGCTTCCAAGGACATCTTCCCTCTCCCCCAGCCCTTACCCCCCTCCAGCACAGCAGCCCTCCAATCTCACTGCTCTTACAACAGGTCTCCATGCCACCTCCTCTCTTTGCAGCCTTCCCACCGCCACTGGCTGTGGATGTGCAGCACAAGAATCAGAGCACCATATCTGTGGCCTGGCAGCCCCCCCGGCACAGCAGGGTCCCCCCACTCTGGTTCATAGTGGAGTGGGTTTGTACAGCTCCGTACAGCCACAAGGAGGAGTTCTTTTGGAAGAAAGTCCCAGGCCAGGACACCCACACCTACATCCAAGGTAAGATATCCAAGAATCCCTTTTGCTGTTGGGTGTAGATTGTCAAGTTGTTGTAAAAATCAATATTTCATTTGGAACTGAGTCCCTGCCCACTTGACTTTGGAGCATGGGAGCATTCAAGAGTGAAGTGACAGAAGACTTGAGGGCACCCAGTGGCATTTGGTCCCACAGGTGAAGGCCAGGAGGAAAGAAAAGGCAGAGAAAGAGAATGAAGAGATGAGCGAGGTGCCAGGGAGTGAAAGCAGGGTAATCCCTGGAGCTTGTGAAAGCACAGAAATACAGATGGGCATTTATTCAGAGAGAGGGCAAAACACTTGATGCAATGAGGCCGTAACTTCAGCTCATCTCCTCTCGCTGTAATGGCCAGGGCTCATGGCCCTGCAATGGCCAACCTGTGAGCCCAGCAGCAGCGAGATCTCAGACCCGTCCCACCTGCCTCCTGGTTCCCACCTTCATTCTGGTGTTCGTTGGCTTTGGGTACCTCCAAGCCAATTACCTGGCCAAGCCTTTGCTCTTTCCTGTGTGAACCCCACACCTCCTCTCCTTTCACTGCTCTATCAGAAGCTCTTGAGCAAATCCACAGCTTTAATAGCAGCTAATAGCTACACCTTAAAGGCAACTCTTGCTTCTTTCCAGAGGACGCAGCAGCAGGAAGCCGCATCAACGTGTCGGTGTATGCAGCCTACCCAGATGGAGTGAGCAAACCAAGCTCTGGCCAAGGTAGGCTCAGTGCGTGGAAGTTGCTGTGGTGGAGCTGCAGAGTTCAGCTGGGTGGTATTGTCACAGTCAGCCAGTTCTGTAGTTTTAGAAACAAGAGGTAAAAGCCTGCCGTGGACCAGAGAGAAAAGCAAGGTCTAGAGGGAAATCTTTTGGCTGCAGGACACAGCAGAGACTTTAACACACCTGTATGAAAGCCTTTTCTAGCTGATACTCTTTGCTGTTGTGCACAGATCTCTAACAGCGCACCTGAGAATTGCATCTTACTCTACAAAATACACCTCTGGAGTTTTTCTCCCTCTTTGGGATAGCAGGTGAGGCTGCTGCTTTCCCTATTTGGCAGTTGTTAAAGTAAAGACAAAACAAACCCAACTTTGACGGAGAACTGGCCAAGCTGCAGCCAGTCCCATCTCAGCTGGAGCTGGATGTAGGCAGGCTTCAGTTCTGGAAGGTATTTAATATTAAATAGGGCATGGGCCAAGTAAAAGGGACAGTAAGAACGATCTATTTCTCGTCTCCAGCAACGTGTGTAGGCTGTGCCTGTCCTCAGGAGCCAGACATCCTGATGGCCCTTTCCTAAGCCAGGACAAGCCGTGCACAGCCCAAAAGCTGAGTGCAGCAGACACCTCCCAGCACCCCCAGAGCTGTTCCACAGCTAAACGTGCCAGTGTGACACCGTCCCTCCACAAGTGCTTCATTCCAGTGCTGCTGAGCTGTTGGCTCAGGCGCTTTCTTTCCACAATTGCATACAATCAAGGGCTGCTTTGTAATGTGGAGCTGAGTGGGCTCTCCCTCTGGGCATGCTGTGTGGGGGGGAATTGAAGTACTTGCTAGGAAAAGCATTTGTCTCAAATCTACAAAATTAAAGACCTTTTCCGTGATTTCTTGCCCCTGATTTTTGCTAGTGAACGGTGTTACAGCTTTGCTGTAACATTAGCCAGGTCAGCTCAGGTCAAAGCCCAGTGCCAACTTGGTGACATGAAATACAGTTTGACACCAGGGCTGACATTGCTGCATACCTCTCTGGTACAGTCCCTTGTAGGCAGAGCAGTTTGGAAGGGAGAACTGCACACGGATAGCTTTACAAAGCAGTGAAGGCTTCCCTCTGGGTTTGTGCTGGTCCTTATGGAGCTGGTGCAAAGCAGAATTCGGATGGGGCGTTTCTCCTCCATGCCTGCATGGCTTTGCCAGGCCTTGACAAGCTCAGTGCATTGACCACCCCTCGTTGGTTCATTAAAGTACTGTGAATTCCAAATGGTTTTCACTCCTTTTCATCCAAATCAGTCCAAAAACTCGCAGATCAGTAACTCTTGTAGAAATTACCAGGTGGACTCAAGTGTCCTATGAGCTCAGCACGTGGTGCTGGGCATTCTGAATTGCTTCTGTCAGCTCCGAGCAATGTGAGTGCAGATGAGGGTGTTTGCTGTGTCCTTATCGATGCCAATCAGCCTAAGCACATTCAGCCTCTGGTTCTTGCAGAGAGGCATGATGTTCCTGGAAGCCATTTTTTCTACGTAATATGAATAAAATAAACAATAGCCTCTACTTCACCCACTGTACTTCTATAAATGAAGTGATGGGCATTTTTTTCCTCTCTCTGCTACAGTTTCTTTGGAGGAGCAGATGTTGGACATCATCTACCAGGAGGCTTTGCATGGTAAGAGCAGAGTATTTCAGCCTTGGTAAGGGAGGGTTTCTGCCTGAACGGAAAAGTTTTGGCTGGAGCAGCAAGTGTGGCATTTGGAGATACAGGAAAGGGGAAGAGAAAACTCCATGCACTTTGGAGAGGTCAGAGCCAGAAAAGTGATTTTCACTTGACAGGAAAGTAAGCCACACAGTGAGAAAGGCTTCCATACTGGTGTGGGGGAGCAGAACGTGCATCGTCCTGCAATGTGAGCTTTGTTTTCTTGTGAGACATAATAAAATGTGCATTCCAGAAAATCAGAGGTAAGAAAACAAGGAAAACAAGAGATCACAGAATCACAGAATGGCCTGGGTTGAAAAGGACCACAGTGTTCATCTAGTTTTAACCCCCTGCTATGTGCAGGGTCGCCAACCAGCAGCCCAGAGCCACATCCAGCCTATGAAAAAGGGATGTTAAGAGATATAGCATAACAGTAACTGATTTCTGCCCTTACAATTTGAGCCAAAGACTTCTTTAAACTTCTCCCATCTATTTTTCTAACTGCAGTTGTGTTTTGCATGTGTTCTGGTAAAGGTTATGCTATGATCTGTTTCAGTATTTAACACAAAAACAAAACCAACGTGAACAGAAAAATTCACTAGAGCATTTCTGGAAGGCACCTCCGTGTAAGGAAATGGTTAAACACAGTGACCACACTTCTTAGAATTACTTGCCTCCAGCTCCCATCTGCACAGAAAAGGGCCCTCGGTGCTCAGCCTGGTGCTTCACGGCCTCCAGCTTTAAATGCGCGGTGTTCTTCCTTCCTGCAGACCACCAGAACTGTGAGGGTAAACCTGTAGGGACAGCGACAGCAACGCGAGGAGCTGAGTTCGGCGTGACTGCCTGTGGATGCACAGCTATCCACAAGTGAGCAATCAGACCATCTTTAAGCTGCCTGATTATTTTTTTCCCTCTTTATCCTTTTGTTTGCAGATGATGACATCAGGCTTTTCCTGGGAATGGGTGTCACTGTGATCTTATTATCGGTGGTTCTTCTAATTCTGATGTTGAAAAAATCAGCTAGAAAAAGGTATCACTTTTGGCACATTTTTTCCTTGTTTCCAACTCACGCTTTTCTTCCAGGATACTTTAAGGTTCACTACAGAAACTGATCCTTTTCCCTGTGCTCTGCTCTCCCTGAGGGCAACTCCACCCATTAATCACATTGCTGCAGGAAAGGATATCTGTGAATTCCACAGTAGGGGCAAAAATTATTCCCCCATTGAAGCTAGGCTTAGGGACACGTGATATATTGTTATTATACATTTCTAGGGGGAGTGAAAGAAGAGAGAGGAAAAACACAAGTCTCTTTATGTAAGTTTTGTACTAGAATTCGGTTCTGTTACTTTCGAATGAGGAGAGAATGCTGTCCCTTGCAGGGTCTGTTGGCTGCCCCTCACATCTGCACCCTGGGACAGGCAGGGGCTGGGGAGTGTCACACACAGTGACATTATCACAGAATCACAGAACGGCCTGGGCTGCAAAGGCCCACAGCGCTCATCCAGCTCCAACCCCCTGCTGTGTGCAGGTCCCCAACCAGCAGCCCAGGCTGCCCAGAGCCACATCCAGCCTGGCCTTGGATGCCTGCAGGGATGGGGCACCCACAGCCTCCTTGGGCAGCCTGTGCACAGTGCCTCACCACCCACTTCCTCCTCATATCCAACCTAAACCTCCCTTGGCTCAGTTTAAAACCATTCCCCCTTGTCTTATTACTATTATGCTGAACAGCCTCCACCACTGCCCCAAATGGAACCCAGAGCAGCAGCATGGGGAGCTGGAGAGTTAGATCTCGAAGGGGAAAACCCACCTGGACAGGGGTTTGTAAACCTAATGCTTCCAAGCCCTCCACAAAGGCCATGAGAGATCGGTGCGCTTGGAGTTCCCCCACCATCCTGGGGACAATTTCATCCAGAACGAACAAGTGAACAACAAGAACGAACAAGACTAACAAAATAGACTAACTCTTTTTTTCCTCTCTCTTCTTTGGATGAAGAACTAAGGCAGCAGTGGCACTGGTCTTGCCAAAATGGCTGCTGGAAGATTTCCCCCACCTGGAAAACAGCAGGGTGATAAAGTCCTTCCAGGTAATTGCACCACTGCATCCCAGCTTTTTTTCCACTTACTTACATATACGTAGATGGAAAATCACTCTGTAGGTGTGAGGAATACGGACAAGAAAGGAGTTCAGCCCTAGGGGATGTGGAACTCAGAGAATCCTTTTCCTCCCATTTGCACTGTGCACAGGAGGCACAGGAGCCCAGCTTAGCTCGATCTCTAGACCTTGTCTCACTATAAATTTCATGCAGTAAAACTGAATCAAGCTGACCTCGAGGTGCCCATGTAAGCATGGAGAGATGCACAGCTCTTCTGCCTGTTCTCCACATCTCACTGTAGCCTGCTTTGTGGAGGGGATTGGAGGAAAGAGGAGGAGAGGATGCTGAGATGAAGACCAAGAAGTCATTGTCCCTTTTCTCCCTTGTGCTGCTCCCATGATATTGCTCCTATTGGTAACATTTGCCTGTTGGTTAGTACAGTCATCCTTTTTTTTTCTAGGAAAAGAGTGAATTCACAAACAGCATTTTCAGTGGGCCGTTCCTGGATGACAGTGACCCCCCGATTACAGAAATACAGGAGCTGTCAGGGCACAAGAAATACAAGAACGTGGACATCAAAAAGGAACCCAGCAGTGTGGTCCCTGAGAACACGGAGCACCCACAGAGCTCAGCACCTCCCCATAACCCGGCCACGGAGCAGGTCAGTGACTACAAACCCCAAATCTCTGATGCAAACACACTGGGATATGTAGCTGCCAACATCGGCCTGGTACAGCCCTACGCACCGGCTCCAGAACCAGAGACAAGTATTTTCTTCAGAGACTACAGCAGCCCTTTCAGCTACCTGTGGGATGCTCAAGGAGCTGAAGGCCCCCAGATCTGCCTGCTGGATAAGATCAACCTGGTTTTAAACAATGACAGAAGTGGGCAAAACCAGGTGTTCAGCTCTGCCCAGGAGGAACAAAATGCGCTTTTGGAAAACCAGTGGGAAAAAACTCTGTACAGTGAAGGAATTCAGGAACAAACCTTGGTTCCAGATGAGCTGGTTTCTTGCTTAAGGGCAATGAATGGAGGATCTGTGGATATGCAGCCCTGCTTTCCGCAGAGCATCGGAAGATTGTTTTGAGAGAAACTGTGATTAAAAGCCCACAGACTTGTGACAATCTGATCATGACACATATCTGCCTTTGAGATTTCAAACATCAGAGCTGGAACAAAACTCCAGATCTGAAACTCTCCCCCTTAACTGACCACAGATTGCTTTTGGATGCCTTGGCTGGTAAAACATCATTATAATTTTACCTCATATTTTTACAAACACAAAGACGTGAGCTTGGATTCCTGTAGGAACTGAAATACAAAGCAGGTGATTCTTACAGGATGCTTTCTGTTTCAGTTATTAGCCTAGGGCACTCTCTTGTTAAATACACAGAACATGTAGTACCTGGAGCTGGTCGCCTTCAAGATGGACAAAACCATCCCTGAGGTGTTCTGGCTGAATTGTGTAAAGTAGCTTGGGATCACCGTAATGAAGAGACACTACAGTGAGGACAATTTACACATCATGCAGCAGCCATGGGTACCATGTGAAATCTTTTCTGCTTGACAGAATAGCCCCATTTCACTTTCCTTTCCATTCAATAAGAAAAAATTACATCAGATAAGAACAAACCTTCACTGTGTTGGTCTGCCAGCCCCACTGAAAATCTCTGTCTGCATTTGTCACTGGGCAGATTCTTCATTTTGGATGAAGGATTCATCATCTCACGTCAGTTTGTCTGCGGTTTGGCTTTGCTGCTCTGTAAGGAGAGCATGGCAGAGAGAAATGGCATTCATTTGGTGCATAAGAGGAAATCTGGATCTTCTGGCATGCGGAAAACAAAATATCAGAGTCTCCTTCCTGCCGAGTGGTCTTGAAAGCAGTTAAAAGTTTGCCCAGGATGTCAGAGGCAGCCTTGCAAGATGGCAAGCAGAAGCACCCTGGGAATGTGAGAGGTTGGATTATCATCACTTCTTTGACTGATCACCCCAACCTTTTAAGGAAACACTTGAAATGCTCTGAAGGAGTACAAGCATAGAAGAAGTTCACTATACGCTGTAAAATGGCTGAGCATTCCGTGAGCAATGCTCTCCCTGAGGTTTGTTCTACTGGTCCTTCTCTCCTACCTCTTATCACAGCAAAGACTGTTTGTATGCCAGGGCTGCGTGCTCAGGGTGGGCAGGAGCTAGTGCCATGCAGCCAGCCCTGGATGGGGCTCAGGGTGGAGCAAGGGGAGGGCACTGGTCCTGAAGCCTCCTCCATGCTGCTCAGAGCAGGACCTCGGGCTCTGCAGCACTGCTAACAGTAGGTAGCACAAAGGAAGCCTCTGAACTACGTCCCAGTATGTGTGATTTCCACTTGCTGAGGAGTCCGTGCATCTTACACAGCTCAGGGTAATGGAGCTGGCCATGCAGGCTGCAGGGAACACGCGCAGGGGATGTATTTTGTGAGACTGGCATTAACAAAATGGGGAAAAAAGAAAAAAAAAAAGGAAAAAAGATCACCTGACTGTGCATTACCAGAGCAAGGGCTGTAAAACAGTCAGAGCAAGACTCAGAATGTTTTTATAAGACTTACAAAGCTAATATAAATGCTAACCTACGTGTAATTAGTTGTCTAGTATTACCCACTTGATGACTGTTGGCAGCAAAACCTAGAGATTGTAATTTTCCTTTTGAATGTTGCTAGGCAATGTGTGTTTTTCTCTAACAGCTACTGCACAAATCGATCAGTTCTGTCATTTAGTCCTGGACACCTTCGAGCCAAAATAGTTGTGTGCTACGGTTGCTCCCTCGTAGCAATCAAGAGCTCTGCCATCTGTCACTTGCGTTCACAGAGCAGCATGTCACCTAGGAAGATGGGATGGGTTTGTTCTTAAGAAGTCAGCAGCAAAAGTGTTTCCAAGCCTGAAATGTCACTCTCACATGTAAGCTGGTCTAAAATTAGTGATTGCTGCCTGTGCAGGAAGGAAACTGTAAGAGAACAGCCACGTACAATCAGCAGCCAAAATGTGAGGTGTGGAAGGTATTTTTTTCAATGTCCACATCCTGAGAGTTGAGCTGCCCGTGTTACCTGAGCTACCACAGCTCGTGGGGGGCTTCCTGCTGCACGGAAACGCTCGTCCTTTCAAATGCCAGGACCGAAAGCGTGGTCTCACCTCACAGCTTGCTGCCTGGAGGCTGCCACGCCAGGAGAGACACCCTGTGGTAAGGGTTAGGTCTGAAGGGAAGGGCAGGGATTGGGTCTGAAGATGCCTGTGTTTCTTGGCTCTGGCGGTGAGAGCTTTGGGGCACGAGCACAGCTCTCATTTTGCCCCCAGCCCAGTGCCGTGTCGTCACCTCAGCTTCGTGTTTGACTTGTCAGATCTGCTCTTCGCTCCGCTTTCTGTCTCTGCCTGCTTTGACCTTACAAAGGCCTTTTCGTCAGGCCTGGGCCTTCTAAGTGCGGTGCTTAGTGGTAAAACCCAGCATCCTGAGTGCCAGGAATCGAAGTAGCTGTCGTGCAAGCACAACACCAAGATCCTCGTAACGGGAAACGTTGAATACATGGATGGCTCAGCAGTTGTCATCAAATAACAGTGACATTCTCAACACACTTAATTTAGCATCTCCAGATTCACCTCTTGCCCAAAGATGACGTGCTCATTAATTCTTGGTATTTGTGTTTTCAAAACCTTTTTCTAAGCTTGCTCACATTGTTGGCAGCTGTACCGAGTGCCAGTGAGTCCCACAGGTTATTTGCCAGTCTGGCAGTGAGTTGCATGGGTTCTTCACCATACCTGTAACATGGGCTCTGAGCACTTTGGAGACACACAGAGGAACCATGTGCCAACTGGACCACATCCACCAACAAGCACCAATCTCTCACATAAATATCACTGGTCTGCGTGAGACTGCAGAGTCATCTAAGCATAGCATGGCCTGGGTTGCAAAGGCCCACAGTGCTCACCCAGTCCCAACCCCTGCTGTGTGCAGGTCCCCAACCAGCAGCCCAGGCTGCCCAGAGCCACATCCAGCCTGGCCTTGGATGCCTGCAGGGATGGGGCACCCACAGCCTCCTTGGGCAGCCTGTGCACAGTGCCTCACCGCCCTCTGAAAGAGCTCAGTGATGGGAATGTGACTTGTGCAATCCACATCAGTTGCCACTCACTCAAATGTAAAGTAATTAAATGTCAAAGCACTATAGTTCATGACACACAGATGTACCATGGTGCTGTTTCTCACTGCTGTTCAAACCAACCTCAGTGAAAGGGATCTTTTCATATGGCAAAAGAGAATAAACGAAAAAGGAATACGAAAATGAAAAGCAGCCTTTTCAAATCTTTAGCAGGCTCTGACCACAGCAAAGCCATTCATCGCCAGCTCTTATCTCCAGCCCATCGTGTCAGCATAGGGTGTATCAAGTGTGAACTTACACCAGTGTAAACTGAGATGGAAGAATTACTGACACTGCCCCTCTGGGACTTGTTGCATACTGTCACCCCTCAGAAGGTATGCTTGAAACAAAAGTACGGCAAGTTACGCATTAAATATGCAGATCTTAGCTACAATTTTTAATCGTGTCTGCTGCTGCACAGCCAGCATTCTCCTGGAGAACACAGAGTCCTGTCTGCAACTGAAACACGAAGGAGATGACTGCTGCTCTCAGCTCAGCCACTGGCTGTGGGGCTTTCAGCAAGTTACACTGCCTCAGCTTCTTACTCACAAAGCCTGGGCAGCAATAATTACTATTTCTAATAAGGCCCCTAGAGTCCAAACACGCCATGTGGCACCCAGTAGTTGGAACAGCGCGAGAACACGGAGATAATGGAAATGTTCAGTGAGTAATCTTGTGCTGCTCATTGTATTCTGCACATGCATTTGCTTGATTACTCCATGCTGAAAGGCTTACGAACATTTGTCTGTCTGTAAATTGTGAGAGATTTAGCTACAAACACGCCACAGAGACTAAAATTGGGTTGTAAGCTGGAGATAAAGGTTCACAAAGCTAAATAACAGCTGTAAACTGGGGATTTTGGATGCAAAGACAGAAGACCAGAGCCCAGGTTGCTGTCAGGACCTGCAAACAATGCTATGAACAAATGCCCCAATCAGCAAAATCGTTCTGAAAACAAGGCAGCTGAAAAAAGCCAGCAGATAAAATGGTCGTGCAATAACCATATGAACATTCAACTAAAAACATTCTGTTTGGAGCGTCTCATCACTGTTAGTCTTCAGGAGGATCCATTCTTTAAGAGGGAAGAGTAGTTTTTCAAAGGGTAGGAGGACCGAGCACAGCAGCAGAGACTGAAACTAAATGTGAATTCTGTAGAAGAAGATGTGAGAAGCGAGGCTGTGGTTTTACATCTTCAGTGGCTTCAGTGAATGTTAGCTTCACAAGGCCAAATCCTTTAGAAATAATACTTGTAAAGCAGTGGGAGCAGCACTGCGATAAAAGATCAAGGCAAGCATTAAATACAGTGGATGTAACACAAATTATAGAAGTGATCTATCAAAGGAGATTTCAAGACTGATATTTACCAAAAAAGCCAAGTCCTTCCTTAAGAGAAGAGAATTAATCTTGCTGCTAGAATATTGGAAACAAGAACAACAAAACCCCATCACTCTCACCTTCATACAAGCTGCTGTATGACACTGCATCCCCCACAGGATTCCCTAGAACTGCCCTGTTGGACTCATGCTCTCAGAGTGAATTCAGCCACTCTTTGCTTGGTTGCAAGGAGGCAGAGCAGCTTTACTGGCAGAACTAAGTAACCAATTTCATTCTGCTAGGCAAAGGCAAATGCAGGCTCACTGGTGTGAACAGCAGGTGTAAACCCTACCTGGAATACTGAAGAAACACACACACAAGTCGTTGTTACCCAATGCAGTGCTGCAGCAGCTGCTTCAAGATTACCTTTGCACAGTGGGCAAAACCTGACGTGCGAGCAGCTGAAGCTCACTGAAAATACAGTGGTCAGAAAGGCAGATGGGATGAATGGACCGAGCACAGGGCAGCACACATTTCGGCCATGGTTTGACATGGGTCTCCTCAACCACATTTAGGGTCTCCTCTTCTACTGTGACGTGAGTCGTGGTCTTGCACAGTAAGTTGGGCTGCTTTCCAGCAAGGCGTTTTCCTGCTTTGAGTCACCCAGCTAACAGCAGCACAGCCGCCTCCATCACCAGGGTGGGAGCTGCACAAACTGGAGGTGTTGCCAGAAAAGAGATCACTGAATGGGGCCCTGAAGGAAACCTTTAGAAACGATCGGCTGGAGAAAAGCATTCAAACAAAAAGGCAGGGAAACCTATCGCTGGTGTGGGAACTGGGAGGACAGTGAGCAAAGCTGAGCAGGAGGCCTAAAGAGAAAAGGGAAAGGAGGCTGTGATGTGCACACAACTTGCTGAAACGTGGAGCCTGAAGGAGAGTGCTGCCTCTGATCTGTAACGAGCTCAAACCTTTGCAGTAATCATAATCACAATACCAATATTTGTGCTTCTCGAGCACTAGGACTGCCCTGGTGTTGCCTCATGCACCACTTGGATGTGCAAAAGCACGTGCAAAAAAAAAAAAGCAACCAGTACCTGAATCCAACACATGAAAAAAAAGCAACCACTTACCTGTCATGACTGATGGCTGATGGCAGTCACAGCAGATCTGGGGGGTCGACTCCCATTGCCTGATGATTTTTCAAACATCCAGAAATCAACTTGCAGCGAGCCGTCCCTCCTCACGTATCATCTCACTGCTGATGACTCAGTACCTTTCCTTCACAATTACTCTGTCTCAAGGTTATTTCCAGATCTACAACTCGACATAACCAGAGCGTGATGTCTGCCCCTGCTGATTTCACTTTTGACTTTGAATGCTGTGTTCTCTAGCAATAACTTTAACACAAGCCCTTGTCTGTTCTCTGACCCAGCTCCAGTCCTCTTCCCTCATCAGCTCTAACTTTCTCCAATTCTCATTAAAATATTTGGGAAAGAGGAGGCTTTTCAATGTTTGGAACTTATTGCATTTTTTGTACCTTACAAACCCAGTGTAGGCACAGGCTGAGTAAGCCCTTCCCAGCTGTTTTGCATCGCTCTGCTTTGCAAGTCTCCTTTTACACATAACTTGATCCCAGGTACATGATTTCATCTTTCACTTCCAGCAGTTGAGCAGGAATTGCCAACGACATGCATCCAAATGTCATTGCATCATTTATATCTGATTCCCTTCCCCCCAGCCTCCCCCCAGTCACCACTGTATTCAGGAAAATCCATATTCTTTGCCCACACTTTTTCTCTAATCCCAGCATTCATTGGATTATAAAAGTGAGCTGAAGCATGCAGCACCTTGACCCCAACACATTATTTACAACTAACAGTGATTCCTTTCAGATTTATATCTCTGGAAGCTTGGCAGCACCAGGCCTGTGACTCATATCCCACCTGTGAGAGAAGCCCTCCCTTCCCCTGTTTCTGTAATCACCACAGTTTCTTTTAGGCAGTAAATATCTGATACAACAGTTTGTAATTCTCCCCCTGCAAGTAAGCTTGCACTCACCAGGTCACCTTATGTCTTGCACGTACAGCTCTGCTTTGGCACATTCTCATTTTGCTCATACAAACTTCTCCCTTGAGAACTGACTCAGTGGAAGAACAGCTCTGCTGCTCACCCCTGGCAGCTGTGGGTCACAGGAGGCACAGCTTTGCCTGGGCTGTAGGAGCTGACACTGCAACCATCAACAGTGCTGCATTAGAACCTTTTCTTTTGGCCTCCTTTGCTGCAGCCCTCTGTGCTTTCTACAAATACTCCACAGCCCGTGGTCACCATCACCACCAAACATCACCTTATGTCAGCTTATGGTGCTTTCCCAAGCTGCATTTTAGAACTGCAGACACCGCCTTGGCTCAGAGAAATGACGACTCTGAACTTCCCTTGACATCACCTGCTGCCCCACGAAGCCCTGGCAGTGCAGGCAGGTGGGTACAGAGCTCAGCACACAATATCTCCACTTGCAGCAGGGGCCGTGCCCTTTCAATCTTCTTATTTTTGCAGTCAAGCACAAGGTTAAGCTTTTGGTAGAGTTTGCTCTTGCAGCACAGTGTTTTAATTCAGACTTGAGAGAGACGACACAGAGTTACTTTGGGCTCAGCTTTGTTCCCTTGCCTTGGAGGAATGCTCTGCACTTGAAGACCTTCACAATCAACAGCAAAGCAAATCAGATTCTGGAATCCCGTAACAGTTGAAATGAGAATAATATTTAGCAAACCCTTAATGATTCTGTGATTCTATGACATACTCCATATAAAAGCCTCAAAGAAAAGCAGAGGGTTTATACAGCACCTGGCATATCAACACCTGCTCCATGACAGCTCTAGGAAACGTGTGCTCTGTTTCAGCACAACTCAGTGAGAAAGAACTGCATGAAAAAGCAGAGTTTGCTGCTGAACCTTGAGCAGAGGGAACAAAGAAAGCAACTGCATCTCATGATGGGCAGTGGATTGGTGCTTCTCAGTTCAGTTCCTGCCATTGTAACGCAGGGTTCTGATGGCTTGGGCCACCTGAGGGGCACCTTTCCTTCAGTGCATCACCCATGAGGAAGATGCTGCCCAAGCCTTGCTGCTGCCAGCTGAGCAGGGCGTGTGGCTGCTGCTGCCAAACCTTCTGGAAATGGAAGCTAAAGGCACCCAGCGAGGAGGAGCAATGAATGAGGCCTCGAGGAGGGATGTGATGCCATATAAACTTCTACTGGAGTCTTATTTTAAAATACACCAACCCTGGTTTCACAGTGTGTGATTGGAGGGTATAAATGTAGCGTGAACCAAAAGAAGGTAGAGGGGAAATTAGGCAGACGAATAAAAGGAAACTGGTGGTATTTGGAGCCTCGCAGGGCACAGACACACACAGCGCACGGGGGGCAGCCTGTGAGCTTTGTCAGCATTTCCTTCTGCCTATACAAAAAGGCGAATGTTACGGTGTGAGATGGGAGCGGGGCACTGCGGCTCACACGCACGGCTGTGGCCCTGCAGACCCGCCCTCCGCTCAACATTCAGCGCAGCGAAAGTCGGTCCTTAAGCAAACGATGGTCACCCACATCCAGCCGAGAGAAAAAAAAAACAACTAACAAGGGGCCTCCTTCGTTAGGAGCTCTTTCAGACGGCCGTTAACAGCGCAAGAAAGAAGAACCCAGCCCCGCGGTCCCGTCCACCGGCTGCTCCGGGCTGGGCTGCGCGTGAGCTCGGGCTCGCAGCGCTACGGCTGAGGGGTCCGATGCCTTCCCGGGGGGGGCAGCACGGCTGGGGGAGGCGCGGGGCGGTGCGGGGCGGCTTCGTGCACGCGTGGGACGCGCGGAGCTGAGCGGCGCCGAGAGCCGCGGGGCGGGCAGCGATGCTCCGAGCGCCCAGCCTCCGCAGGCGGGGCTCCTGTAGCGGCCGCTTACCTCAGCCGAGCGGGACGACCCTCAGCCTGGAACCTGGTTTGGCCGCCGGCAGCCCCGCTACACGCAGCTCCTGAGCTCGGTGCTACGTGCAGCCTCCAACAAAGCCCGTTTTTACTTCGGGGTGCAACGCGACGGCGCTGCTCGCTCCTCGCCGTGCCGGTAAGGCGGAGGGCGAGAGGAGGGCGCTTCCATCGCGATCCGCTGCTGCGTGAGGGGTGCGTGAGGAGCTGCTGGGTTTGACTCGGGCGTTTGGGGCACGGTTTTGCTGGCAGCGAAGCCTGAAGGATGTTTACCCAGTCAAAGTGGCAATTTCAGTTTATTGGAAGGCAGAGCGTTTATCTGAAGAACCGTGGGGCTGTGATTGCTCATCCCGGCACTTACGACTCACCTACAGACTTGGCTGCTGTCAGCGTGTTGGTGCGAAGCTGAGGTGCTGCAGCGCGATGTTTCCATCCGAAGAACCCGAGGATTTCAATGAAACGTTTGCATGAAGCTGTAGGAAGTCTCGGCTCGGGTCAGTGGAAGAAAACCCCCGTCCTCAATAACCGGAACGCTGCGTCCTCCCATCTGCACTGTGGGCATCGGACCCGGCTCTGCAATCTCAGCAGGGTTTCCCTGCACTGCAGACCCGCTCCACCTCTCCTCGCCGTTCATTGGTGTGTCCTTACCTCCATCTCCTGGGTACTCTCACAGCCGTAAGGTTGCCCCATCCGAATGTGTGCCACTGCAGTTTGCCACCGGAGAGGTGAGAGAAATCCACCTGCAGAAGGCGAGGAAAGTGTCGGCGTTGGGCTCTGGGAAGCCCCAGACGTTTTCATCCTGTCTCTTACCCCTCCCTTCTTCTTCATTTCGTTCTTCATCTCCATTCCCCAGAGAAACAGGTCTTGTGCTGCACAATATGATGTTTGCTTTAGGTGGCAGAGCTAGAAGGCAGGTGGGACGAGGGGTGGTGAAACAGGCTGGGGTGACACCCGTGTGAGGTGGCCGGTTGGTTTCAGCAGCATCAGAAACCCCGGGTAGGCAGCAGCAGTGGACAGGCAGCAGGCTGGGCATGCAGGCAGCCTGAGCCCTGTGCCCTGGGCTTCCCAGCACCTCTGCAGGCTGCCTGGCTGGCAGGGGCACAGTGGGAAGCTCATGCTGGAAAAGAAGTGCAGGACTTCAGCACTGTGACTGCTGCTGGAATGTGGCAGGCAAAAAGGCATCCTGGGGAGAAATAGCATGTACTGAGGGTCTGTTCTGGTTCTCTTTTGCAGCAAGGTTTTTGGTTCTGGGGTTACAGAGCATCTTTGGGAGGGAAAGGAGGAAGTACATCTCTCCTTGAAGCACAATGTCAAAGTATCTGTGGCTCTAAGCTGCGTGCCAGTCTGCAGGGAGAGTCAGTGTAATGCAGTGCAATCCAGTGGCTGCTTAGGATTGCATCTCATGGCACAACTCAGCAGTGTGAGCAAGGAGAGGTAGTTAGAAAGGACTGATGAAGTAAGGATTTTGAATTTTCTGAAGTTATGAAATGATTTTTTCCCACTTTCTAGGAACTGGGGAACTGCACGGGGAACAAAATGCAATCTGCATGGATTGTACCTGCCACAATTTGTTTGTTGATCTACTCCACAGCAGGTAAGATTTTGTTTTTATGTATCTAGCAATTAACACTTAAAAGAAGCACTGGGTAATTAGTGCTTTCATTCAGACACACCAGTAAAGATCTTTCTTATTAGGGAGAGCAAAATTTGATGCTCAGTTAGGTTTACACTGTGCTTTCCTTAAGAGCTCATCCACCCATTGCTACCATTGAGTGTCTTCCCATTCTTCATGGCAACTTTCATTAAACAGCAGTGAAAAAAGCAGTTCTGATGAGCAGGTTTTGCCTTGGGTTGTGCTTCTTGTGTGATCTCTGGTAGTTAGGCTTTGGTTTCTGATCTCCATTTCATCCGGTCAGTGAAGACTGGACAGTAATACACCGTAAGTTACACCTCAGAGACAAGAATCCTCATCCTTGCACGGTAAATTTGGCATTCCCAGAGGTAGCATGTTTTATGAGATAAGCAATAAATCCATTCTAAAGGTTTGCTTTCCCATTCTGTTGCAGAAGCGTGCAGTAAAGGAAATGTGTCTGCCAGCAAACTTCCCCACGGTGTTGCAGAAATATGCGAGAAAGGAAACATGACTGCTAACACCGCTGCTCATGTCCAGCCTGGAACCAACATTACCCTCTCATGCCAGCTAAAACAACTGAAATACAGCGAGCAGTGCAAGATGGCTCTTTTCTTTAATGGTTCTGAACTGACTAGCAATTATGGCACCTCAGTAAGCAGCACATTTCCAGTCAGTGCGTATGGCAAACACATGTTCACCTGCAAAATAGCTTGCGAATACAAGAAAAAACTCATTTGTGGAATTGATATAGAGTCTGGAAGTAAGGAGAGTTTCATTATTTCTCATTCTTTCTGGTGTTCTGGGGTGCCTCTGCAGCAGAGGTTAGGAGCTCAGAGGGGGTGGCCTTTTGTGGAGAGGGTGCTTCGTTGTGTTGCTTTTATATCTGACTTACTGCTGGCTGGAACTATGCAACACAACAGAGGCCTTTCACACCCTGATTCCCAGCTCCCCACGGGGATGTGGGCACCTGGAGGGCTGTGTGTGATGCCTGTCTCACTGCACCCTCTGTCTCTCACCTCCGCCAAACCTGTCCTGCTGCTTTATGCGTAGAGGCAGCATTTGCATGGCAGCAGCTTGCTGCTCTCAGCATTTCAAGGGAAGAAACTGATCAGAATATCTGCTTAAGATCCTCCAGATAGGCCAAGAAATGTGTCATGTATCCAGTATGGGACAGATGGCAGCCTTACCTGCACCTGGGACAAGGGGAGGTTTACATACATGAACACTACATACGTCATACAGTAAGTAACACAGGGAAGTGGGTCCTTTAAAGCCTATAATCACACTTTGGGGGGGGGTTATGTTAGTTTTAGGTTGTTTGGTACAGATTTACCCTTTATCAGCTCACACAAGAGCTGCTTTCTGAATAAGTCAGTACAAGGCTGCCATGATCACAAAAGACCTTTTCTGGTTACAGCTGTGTGTGCTGCACAGCAGCAGTTTTGTTACTTTTAGGTTAAGCACAGCAGGAGAATATGCCAATTTGTGGCTCCTTGATTGTAAAAGGAAGTTTAATAGTACAAGTAGCCTTCAATTGGCTCCTTTTTTCCCATCATGGGTTTCCTCTATGTAGAGATGTTGTGATTAGCAATGCCAGCACCAGGAAACCTCAGTTCTGAGCCTCTCACTGTGCCTCACGGTTCAGCTAAGGAGATGGAAAGAGAACTTTTCCAAACCGTGTTATTTTTGCTTCCTCCTAAAGAACCAGCAGGCTGTAGCTCTCTGGTTTTGCTGGGCTTTCCCTGAGATGGACTGCAGAGCTCTGCAGCGAGCTACGAGAGGGAACAAACGGATTTATCTCCCACAGTGTACCAGAAGGTATTAACCAAGAGCTTTCCTCCTATTCTAGGCTCTCAGATGGGACTGATACCTTATGCTTTTCAGAAGAAAGTCTGAGTAACAACTTCGGCTCGCTGGTTCTGAGTACAAAGTTGAATTTTGAATCTACTTACAGACTTATGGTTGTCGCCTCCAACAAACTAGGAAGTGCTTTTTCACAGCCACTTCAGTTCATGCTAATAGACAAAGGTAAATGCCTTGCTTACCTTCTTTCAGTTAGCACTGGCTATGTAGAGAAAGGGCAAACCGAGCTCTCTATCTTTGTTTAAACCTGTCAGAGAAAGTATCCATCCACCCATCCACCCACCCATCCATCCACCCACCCATCCATCCACCCACCCA
>JAPSGF010000063.1:1133699-1194550 GCA_035772895.1 Perdix hodgsoniae | reverse complement strand
CCACCCACCCATCCATCCACCCACCCATCCATCCACCCACCCATCCACCCATCCATCCACCCATCCATCCACCCATCCACCCCAATCACCCATTCTATTTACCCAACCCTCCCTTACTTGCTGTGATGCACATCTGAGTGCTTCGTTTCTTTGTTTTCTTTCTGTTTCTGCTGCCAGTGAAACCACATCCTCCAAACTTTTTAGTGGAATTTGAAAACTCTGCAACAAATTGCACGTTGTTCTGGCACAGCGAAGTCCAAGGGCAGCACTGCAGAGTGAGATACCGTCCAGTCAGCAGTTCCACCTGGAACGTGGTAATCCTTTTCTGAAGAATAAGCTAAATTATGATCCTCGGATGCTCCTTTAATGTTGTTATTTCTCTCTCAGGTCTGCTCTGTAGCATCTTATTTAAGAAAAACTATTGCCTGCTCTCAGTGCTGCTCTGATACTGAATGGAGGTGGAACACTTAGCATGAAAAAAAGCAACACAAAAAGATCCTGCTGTATATCGAGTATATTGCACAACAAATGAGAGCTGATGTTTGGCACACCACTACTAAAACATGGTCATTTCTGCTCATTGTAGCTCGTGGGTATGGGGGTACATTTTCCAAATGCTTCTGTCCTCCTTAATGCTGGTTGGAATCCTTAGCTTGTATTGTGAGTGCTGAAACGAAGGAGCTGCTTGCAGCTGAGTAAAATATATGAACATAGAACTCCTTATTAACCCCGTTTCCCTGTGAGTTTAATGTTATATGTCCTTTATCTTCACTGAAGGTTGAAAGTTTAGAGAGTGAAAAATGCAGTTTTCATGGTCTGGAGCCTCATACAGAGTATGAATTTCAAGCGAGCTGTAAAATTCATCCTGAGAGGGGACTGTGGAGTAACTGGAGTGCATTCCGATCCCAGACTCCAGAGGCAGGTAATGTGATTTGTTACACTACGGCTATGTCTAAGGTTCACATAGAAGCATAAACTTCAGCTAATGAATTCATAGCATGGCCTGGGTTGCAAAGGCCCACAGCGCTCACCCAGCCCCAACCCCCTGCTGTGTGCAGGTCCCCAACCAGCAGCCCAGGCTGCCCAGAGCCACATCCAGCCTGGCCTTGGATGCCTGCAGGGATGGGGCACCCACAGCCTCCTTGGGCAGCCTGTGCACAGTGCCTCACCGCCGTCTGGGTGAACTCAAAACACTGTTTGCAGCCAACAGGGAAGTAAACTTCTGTAACAGAACAGGTCTCTTGTTGTTGTTTGTGAACAGAAAACAATCAGTTCGCGTTTCTGATGAAACAGGAATTTCAGGAGATCACCGAGAAAGGCTGGAGGATGTAATCCTTTGATATGATTGAAGGTTGGAGGAATGTTCTGTGCCTTGCCCAGAGGATTTGCAGCCTGTCACACTGCTGCACATCTGGAAAAGCCAGAGAAATCTGTGCTGCTTAACTGGGAAAAGGAGAACGTTTCGTATTGGTTTACATCAAGGCATTCACAGAGTTACTGCAGCAATCCCATACAAAGGGCAGCACGGCTGGCAGGGGACACCCAGTCACGGAGGAACATCACATCTGGGAAACACACTGGGTTCTGGAGCCTGCTGGACACTTTGCTGAGGAGCTGGGTGGACGGGCCCAGAAAACTGCCTCTGCTGGCTCAGTTCAGTTGCAGGTTGTGACAGAATGGTTTAAGTCTGCTTGATTCATCTTTTTTCTGAGCATAGAAAATAGTTCATGTAGACAATTACCAGCTAGCTCTCTCTCCTCTAGCAGTGCAGTCACTGGAGATCTCTATAGCCTTAATGGGTGAGAACGCGGCCAGGCTTTTCACAGTGCTGTCCCATCGTGAGTGAGGACACGAGAGCAGAGCACCTCTGCTTGGTGGGACTGCACAGCAGAGTCCAGGGGACGCAGCACAGACAGGAGCTCAGCTCTCCTCTTCCACGCCAGTTCTACAGCAGAAGCCTTCAGTCAGCTGCAGGTCCCCATCCGCATGCCCAGCTTCTGCGTGTTCTTATGAAAGAAGAAAGCTTCTCTGGAAGAATCTCAGCAAAGATGCGTTGGCCTCCCCTCCTTTCATCTCCTGGTCGGCTTTCATTGCTTTTTCTTTTTTTTTTTTTTGTGAATTACTATAAGCTCTCCAGGCTCCCACACCTGTTACTCACCCCGTTTACCACTTCTGCCAGCAACAGTTTCTGTAAGAAGCATTGATTGATGCAAAAGGTGTGAACTTCTTCCCTCCCCCACCTTCCTCTCAACAGTTTTCTTAACCTTCTCAACGCGCTCAGCGTTGCCATGGTGTCTGTGGTCATCACCCCTCTTCCCCCAGGCAGTGCTGCAGAAGAAGACTCTCAACTGCTCGGGGAATATTTCCGATGAGCGAGGTGAGGCTGCAGACGATGAGCAGCAACACGTACATCATTTTTGCCCTTCTACAGAGTTGCTGAAGTTTTTGCACTACTTTGGCCTTTGCTGAATTCAAGACCGCACCTTTTATACCGAGAAGCTGTTTTGTTGGGTTTTTTTTGTTTCTCCAGGCCACAAAACTTGCTTTCTGCAAACACTTCAGTGACGCCAGCCTTTCTTTTCCACCTAATTTGTGTGGTTCATGTGTGAAAAGAACCTTAAAATCTGGGCTGCTGCTCAACAGATACAATCTGCTTTTTTTTTTCCTTCCCTTCCTGCTTTGAACTTGCCCCCTGCTCACAGTGAGTGCATTCTGGTGGCATTTCTTCTGTGCATCCCATGGTTTCATAGAAGCATAGAGTGACAAGGTTGGAAACAACCTACAGGATCAATATTCCTCCTCTCCTCTCCTCTCCTCTCCTCTCCTCTCCTCTCCTCTCCCCCCCTCTCCTCTCCTCTCCTCTCCTCTCCTCTCCTCTCCTCTCCTCTCCTCTCCTCTCCTCTCCTCTCCTCTCCTCTCCTCTCCTCTCCTCATTTCCAGTCACAATTATAAGCAGGACAAATCATTCTTAACATTGCTGGTACTGAGGATTTTTTTTGTCTTTGCATTTAAGAAATGGCAGACAGCCTCAGCCCCGGTCTAAAGAGGGCCGTGCATCAGTTGCCTGCTGGTAGGTTATTAGAAACACTTCCTTGATTCTGATGAGTTGATTGTGCTCAAGGATCTCGAGGAGCCAAGCTTTGTGATGCTGCCTTTCTTTGTATCTCTTTATCCGATCCCGAATTGTTGGAGCACATTGTTAATTAGCTTTTGCAGTCAAAACCAGAAGGGTTCAGTGAGTATCATTTTAAACATCAAGGGTTTTCAGGAAGCACCTTCCTTGGCCCTTCACTCACCTCAGCTTTTACACAAAGATGAGAGCCAGTACTGCCCCTTTGATTTATAGCCTTTCTTGGAAGTCAGTGCAAAACAGTCACAGGCAGACCACAGCTCCTCTTAATGAGATGCTTTGCTCTTTGTGACTGCAGGCACTGGGCAGTCATCACTGTGGCTGAACTCTAGCTGTAATAGAAATATAAGCTTAAAATACAAAACAACACTTTTAGGACTACGGCACTGACATGATTTCTGAGGTTCCAAATCTTAAATGAGTTGTTTCAGGATTATTAATTTTGTAGCCTATTTGATGTCTTGTTTGCTTCAAAATACCGTCAGTAATTCTGTTTCTTTTCTTTCCCAACCAGCGCCTACTGGGCTCTTAGATGTCTGGTACAGAAAGCAGGATATAGACTCTCAAATGCAGAACATTTCTCTTTTTTGGAAGGTAAGTTAAGGAAAACTTAGCATATGCAGAAATAATGAGCAGCTTTGGAGGGGAACCCCATGTTATGTGTTTGCAGGAAAGGACTTCAACCAGGGCACAGCAGTGCTTTGTCCAGAGATATGTAATAAGTCAGAATAACTCTGCTATCCAAGACCTTCCTCATTTTCTACCTCATTGTATGCAGTGAGAACACAAATTACTGGAGGAAAGGGGGATGCTGTGCCCCATGTGATCAGTAGGCATCTACATCATATGTGTGCCTTTGACTATGAACTCCTTTTAGAGGAGCTTCTGCTCTGAGATGAAGAACAGGGTGATGAAGAATGGGGGAGATAGAGGAGCTGAGTCATTCTAACTGGCTCTCCCTTAAGGTAACCAAATTCTATGAAGCCTTTAAAAAGCTGGATATAGCCTGGGTCATTCCAACAGCTCTGTCCACATCAGTGCTTTGCCGATGGTCAGCTGAATCCCCTGTTATACTGCAGTAGCAGAAAGAAATCATGTCTCTGTGCAGGTGTGAAGCAGGCGATGGGCACACACAGAATAGCTGGCTAATGGTACAGCTGTAGATCTGGAACCGGACAAGCTCAGAGCAAGTATTTCCATACAGAAAGGGCAGAGCTTTCAGAAAGCTGCTGAATGAGGCCCTACAAGAAAGTGACTTTTTCCTTATCATAAAACCATAGAATGGGTTGGGTTGGAAGGGACCTCAAGGATGATGAAGCTTCAACCCCCCAGCCACACGCAGGGCCACCAACCTCCACATTTAACGCCAGCCCAGGGCCCCATCCAGCCTGGCCTCCAACACCTCCAGGGATGGACGGGGCACCCACAGCCTCTCTGGGCAGCTGTTCCAGCACCTCACCGCTCTCACAGCAAAGAACTTCCCCCTGACATCCAACCTCAATCTTCCCTCCTTCAACTTCAAACCATTTCCCCATAGCCAACCTAAATCTCCCCTCTTTAAGCTTGGAACCATTTCTCCTTGTCCTATCAGCACAGACCCTGCTGCAGTGAAAGCAAGTTCGTCTTCAGGCAGCAAGGAGATAAAGAGCTTCACTAGACTGGAATTACACAGGCAAAATAAGAAATAAGAAATAGATAAGAAATAGATATGCAACCTCCAGAAGGAATCTCAGGTAAAACGGATGCTCTCATCACTACCATTAGGGAATTAATTCACTTCAGTTACAATTTTGCTTTAAAACAAACAAAACCTGCAATCAAATATGAAGACATCTTAACACTACATAGAAGAAGGTAATAGATTTACTGAGGGAGAGATCGCAAGGGTGCTTCTTTCTGAGAGCTGCGGCTGCTACCAGGGAACTCCATTCAGGAACTGAGCTGGGAAGTGAAATGGGAAACATCTTTGTGCAAGCGCCAAGTTGTTGGGGAGCCATGTTTCCTTCCACTTTTAAGGGTGGAGAAAGTAAAAACCAATCATTTGTTACCTTAGCTGGTATTTACTACTGTCCAGCACGTGATGCTGTCACTGTAAGGAATTTCTTTACTATGCTGAGAACAAAAAGTGAGGTATAAAATACCTTCAAGTGGAAGCTCCTCTCTTAGGGCGGCTATCTGGAGCATTTGAACTCGGGAGGTGCTTTGAAGCCACCATCTGCCATAAGCCTGTGTATTAAAGGGCTGGTAGTGGCAGACTGATGGTAGCACAGAGCTGTAGCAAGTCTGGTGATCTTTCTGACTTTTTAATGATGATCACCAGCTCCTGGGAGGCACTGAAACCTTACTTTGGACTTAGTCTTTCTTGGAAAGGAAGAAAAAAAACACGTTGATTCATTCATGCCAGGAAATAACAAGTGTCCCAACCGCCTTCACAGGAGGTTCTGAAATGAGGCTTTGCCTCGCGCATTGCCTCACGTGGAAAAGGCTCTGCACCTACTGCTCTTTGGGAATCTCACAATGAATGGGCAAAAAAAACCATCTGCAGGCAGACATGAATGCGTGTGTGCTCCTCCAGGCCCTGCCCGGGAGGGTCTGTGAGTGTAACACAACAGGATATGAAGAACACAACAGAAACCCCTCTTCTGAGAGAAGGTCCAGTTCTCAGCAGGTGGAGCAGTTGGTTCCCGGTGAGCAAATCAGCGGGATGAACCAGTCACTGTCAGTGGCTGGAAAACTGCTCTGTTCGCTTTTGTTTGCCTGCACTCAACCCCCCCGCGGAACGCCGGCACCGCAGCTGTGTGACACACGTTTGTCCTGCAGAGGGGCAGCACACCTGGAACAGCCGGCTGTCTGAACACAGCGGCCTCAGGAAGCCAAACCAGCGCCTCTCCCCCGAGCGGGTTTAAAACATCAGCCTGGTACCATCAGAGTTTTCTCGCTCGATGTCGTTGGCTTTTTTCCCCACCTCTTTTCCAGGTTTTTCCCTTGACTAAAAACGTAACAAACACGTTTTCTTTGCAGGCTTTGCAGAAGTCGGAGGCGAGAGGAAAAATCCTGCATTACACAGTGACCTTTGAAGCGCTAAGCCATGGGGAGCCCAAAGCAATAGAAACAAACGTGACTACGCACACCAGTTACACCAGAGTCGCTCCAAGGATGGACTACAAGATAACAGTCACTGCTGATAACTCGAGGGGAAGCTCACCTCCTGCATCCATCCTGACCAACCTGAGCATCCAAGGTAAAGCCTTCCACTGCTCTCAGCTCTGCTTTGTACTGCTCACAGCCACGTACCATGGAAACATTCAGATTCCGCCACTCTGTGCTCCTTCGTGTTGATCTGCACACATCTCCAGGGATCTGCAGTGACCGCAGCTCAGATCCACTCACAAATGTGGTCAAGGACTGCAGTGTGGTTTCCTGATGAGCCAAGTTGCCCTGAATCAGCACTGCCATAACTTCAACCCCTCCTGCTGACAGTGCAAGCCATCCAGGCACCTGACACAGCAGACATCTAACTATGGAAAAAAAAGAGTAGTGGCTTCTTTTCATTTGTTTTGTATGAGGGAGGGCAGAACTGAAGGGAGCGTGATGGTAAGGGGTGAAACACGGTAAAAACCAGGTATCAAACTTACCAAGTCACCTTAAGGTGGAGGCAAATCTGTGATGGTGTGGTTTCTGTCTGGCTGTTCTTCCTCCCATGTCAGATTTACCCTCTCCTCAGAACGTCTCTGCCATGGCGATGGGAAATAACAGCATCCTGGTCAGCTGGAAACCTCCCATTAAATCCACTGCACCCATCAACGGGTACGTTGTGGAATGGATAAACACCCATAGGAAGAGCAGCCTGCAGCCCCATCCAAGCTGGATAAGACTCGTTGCATCCAATCTGTCCATAGTGATACCAGGTGAGCACCACAGAGAAGCAGGATATCGTTGATGTTCTGTTTTAATTGTGAAAACCTTTTAAGGAACAAGTCAGACTCTGATTGTTACTAATTCAGCATAAGAGACCGTCACGTTTAAAGCCTTTTACATGGAAGGAAAAAATGAGTGGTTTGGCAGTCCCTCAAATGAGATTTACCTGGTAAGTGAAATGTCTCAAAACAAATGAATAAATAAATAAAATCAGTCCTTCTGAAATGCAGCAAGACAAAGATCAGAGATTTAAGAAGAGAATCGTGGAATGGCTTGGGTTGGAAGGGACCTCAAGGATCAAGAATATTCCCATTCTAATCGTTTTCACAGAATCACAGAACGGCCTGGGCTGCAAAGGCCCACAGCGCTCAGTCAACCCCAACCCCCTGCTGTGTGCAGGTCGCCAACCAGCAGCCCAGGCTGCCCAGAGCCACATCCAGCCTGGCCTTGGATGCCTCCCATTGTTGGTCACAGATCCAAACCAGAACTACAGCAGCAATATTCGTTATCCTAGACGGCTTCAAAGTTACAATTAGAGTGCTGCTGTTATTCCAGGCAGTCCTTCCTACATTGCCTTGGTGCCTCCCAGGGTTTTAAACCCCTGCTCTCACAGAACGGCCAGGGTTGGAAGGGACCTCCAGGATCACGAAGCCCCAACCCCCAAGCAAGCAGGAAAAAAATAACACGTTCATGCCATTACTTTGTACTCTGCTTTAAGGAAGGGAAACATTAATTACTGTCGCTCTTCCATAACCCACATTAAGTCCTGGGGATAAATCTGAGCAGGTGAATATTTTAGCCATAACTGTAAATATTTTAATGGGATCGTTCTTTCTGTCTCTTCATTTAGAGCACATAGAAGAGAACGTGTGCTATCACATCAGTGTGTTTGCACTGTATCAGGACAGAGCTGGGCAAGTGAAATCAGTGAGGGGATACTCAAGAGGAAAAGGTAACTGCAGTAATTCTCTTTCAGATCTTTTAAAGCCAGCTCAAACTGCTCAGCATTAAAAGTTTATGTTACGTTATGTTTTGTAGCACCATCAGCTGGGCCACAAATGTACACAAAGCCACAGACAAACGGCATCTTGGTCTGGTGGGAAGAAATCCCTTCCCACCAGCAGATGGGCTGCATCACACAGTACAATATATACCTGCAAAAAAAGAACAGCAATGTGGATCCTTACGTCTATGGTAGGAACCTGGGGAAAAGCAACGAGACGTGCGAGTGCTGTTTATTGATGGGAGAGGGGTGGTGAAGAAAGGGCCTTCAGGAAGGAGCCCCAGGCAGCTCACCTAGCAGCAAGATCCAGATCCAGTTCTCTGCTGCAGCTGCTGATTGAATGCTGAAGGCTGCATTCTTATACTCACATATTAAGTTAGATGACTCTCAGTTATTCTGAATGAAAAAAAAAAAAATTCTCCTCCACTTTTTTTTTTCTTTTCTTTCTTTTTGTTATTTTTGTAAGTCACAGCCCTGTAATTATCGGCAGGGCACAAATAACAGACTTACTAAGAGCTGCATTCTACAGATGGCAGCACGTTGGGCACACAGCGGGTAACGCACTGCGTTCCTGCACTTGGATGCCTTCCCAAGCACGGCCTTTTACTCCACGTGTGTAACTCCCATGCTTAAATCCAGGACGAGAAATGCTTTTTCTTCTCTTACTCAGGAGTTGCATGGCAGCTTTTAATGGATGTTTCGTAGTTCCACCATGCAAACCTCATTTTAGATTTCGACACTGATTCACCAAACTACAATAGTCAAAAGACAAGGCAGCAATGCTGTGCCAATGCTGTTCTACTCCGCGCAGTGGGATGGGTCTCATAGCAACCTCAATGGCCTGAGCTCTCCTACGGCCCTCCCAAGGACTCAGTGACACAGACAAGGAGGTCACCTACAGCAATAGGGAACGTCTGAACGTTCCAGCTTCTGGAAACACAATTCTTCTCAGAGCTAACTGCAGTAAGAAGACATGCTAGGATTCTTATTTGCTTTTCCCTTTTTCTCTTTTAGCCATTTGTAATACGACATCCCAGCATTCGTTTTACATCACGGATCTACAGCGTGGGGAGTATTACGTCCTGTGGATGACAGCACTGACCGATGCTGGAGAAAGCCCCTGGGGAAACAGCGAGCTGGTCTGCTTGGAAAGTAAGGAGCCTGCTGGGGGAGGGGGGCAGCCGAGTCCTGTGTGTGGTCCCTGCTTCTGTGCTGCCCAGGGGCTGCGAAAACAAACTTGTGCCCTGTGTCAGTGGGAGGTTCGGTACTCAGAAGGTCAGCAATCACGTATTTTGGATTATGGACTGCCTCTCCTATCTCAAGAGACACTGTAGGCGTCCTAACGTTATAAAGCACTGTTGTGCTCAAATGCCATTGCTTCATTCAGTTCCCCGGTTTAAAGCCTACACACTTCTGGTATTCTTTACAAGTGCAAACTATGAGTGTTGTCCAGTTTGAACTAGAATAAACTTTTCCTCATTAAAACAAGGTTAACATTTTTGTTCCGTGTTCCAGGTGCTGGGGACTGGATTATTGTGCTCACCTGCAGCTTCTTCATACTCTCAGCCTGTATTTGCTCCCTGCATCCTGCAAGAAAACTGTGAGTGGATCGATGCATTGCATTCCAGTCACACACGGGAGCTTTGCTAGAGGGCATGTTAACACGCTTTCAGGACATCTTGGGAACGGGGAGGATCGCTCTGAACAAAGGTTTTGGACAATGTGAGCAGTAAGAACAACACACTGTGCTTAGGAGATGGCTGTAATTCACATGTCATGAATTTGTAACCGAGATCTGAAGGCCTGCTAGCACTGAACCCCACCGGTACAAACCTTGGTCACTTCCTGAGAGGGAAGTCAGACCCTGTGACAAAAAGCCCTTTTTCTTTAAAGCAACACAAACACGTCCCCAACCAGATTTTCCAGGGCTGAGTTGATGGCCATGCTGAGCATGCTCTGCTGTTACTCATGCACACCTAAGGAGGGCTGGCTGCAGGACAGTGCCGTGCTGCACTGGCTTTTGCCAAGTCAGTACTTGCTCAGCGTTACCTCACTGCTGGCTTTGCACCTGGAACAGCCAAAAACGAACACCCTAAAGACTACAGACCAGCGGGGAGGGCAATAATAGATACTCATAAAGTGGTGCCCTGGCCAGAAGTATTTGAAAAAGTGGAAATCCAAAGCTGTGCAGCCCTATCAGCCAAAATTGCTGTGTCCTCAAAACCTGGGGCAGGCTCTGCCAGTCCCACCCAGCCTGAGTTTCTGCTATTCTATAGTAATGCAGACTCATTACACAGAATTCTTCAGTAATTGCACACACAAACAGCGCATTCCAGCTCAGCACAACTTGCAGCCACTGGCATTTGTGCTTTTAACTTCACTTGTTCCATCCGCAGGTTACTCTTGCTCTTTTCTGCCACTGTACCTCAGTGGTACAACAAAGCCATCCCAGATCCAGCTAATGCTACATGGGCTAAGAACGACAAGTCTATGAAGGTAAAGCTGACTTTTTTTTTTTCTTTTTTTCTTCTAAACCCATCACCTTCAGCAGAAAAAGCAGTCAGATCTATGCAAACCAATCAGCTCTTAAAAGAGCAAATCCTGCACTTCCTGGCAGGGAAGCAGCTCCGTTCTGTAGTGCATCACACGTGGTGTGCATCGCACACACTGACTGCACAGCTGTGCAGGGTTCATTCCCATTTAGTGGCAGCTGCTGTGGGGAGATGCCTGCATTCTGGGGGTGGGTTGGAGGGCGCAAGGCACTGAGTGCAGAATGAACGAGCACTGCTGTACGTGTGCCCCCCCAGCAGGGTGAGCTGAGCGTGCCTTCCAGTCTGCTCCTGAACAACACCAGCAGTTTTGAAGAGCCTGAAACAACAGAAGTAGAGGAAAGCTTTGTGCAGACAGACTGCCAGGTTTTCCAGGACAGGCTCGTCTTCAGCAGCAGCAGCAATCAGGACTGGCAACTGGAAAGCAGCTTTGAGAAGCAGGACTCGGAGTACAGGCCTCTCCCCAGCACCACAGATGGAGACAGTTACGAGCATCAGCTTCCCGACTTGTACAAGATGATGGTGCTGGAAGTGACAGAGCAAACACAGACCATTTCTGAGTACGTTGCTAATCCAGTCACTGACAGGGCTACAGCTTACCTGCCCTCAGCCATCGCCCCGCTTGTCGCAGACACTACTGAAGACCCTGAACTCGAGTACAATCCCATCTCTGTCTTCCCAACAACTTTTTTGCCACCAGAATTTTCCTACGGAGGGAAACTTAATTTGGATACGGTGAGACTGAACTGCAGCTCTTTCGCCAGGTAGGCTGTCAGAGTGGCACAACAGCCTGGCCCCAATGTTTGCACTTCAGCCAAGCATTGCAGTGTTTCACTGCAACTAGGGCAGCGGCTCGCACATCACACCTCCAGGTACCTCCACAAACCCTCCCAGGTTTTAAGTCATGCCTGACTTTGCAGTGCAGCAGCTCTTCACCCAGAGCACGCTTAAGTAGAATTGAAGACAAAAATCCGGATTGCTGGGGCTGTCAGCAGGCCTCTTGAGATTAATTGGCTGCCTCAGGTTGCTGCCCTGCTGCCTGAACACAAGGTTGGTTTGAACCACACCAGACAAGCTAAAAATCATCCAAAACAATGCTTGCCTAAGAACAGCAAGGAGGTATTTCAGTAAGGTCAGACCTCAGCAGTGACCAGGTCACGGTTGCACTGCGCTCCAGCTGCACACAGCACGTCAGAAATGCAACATCTGAGAATCTTTTGCCAGCCTTACATGCTCAGTACCCAGCAAGGCAATCCTCGCCACTGCCCTAACACAGGCACACCTCTCAGCCCCACTGACAATGGTGCTACAGCCCCGTGTGGGCACTGCAGGATCCCCAACTTGACTGAGCTTTTCAGCCCTGCTGCACAACCAGTCAGAGCAAGCCTACCTTCAGGGCTTAGCACAGAAGAGATCCCCACCAGAACTAAAGAAGCAGGCACCATGTGTACCCAGTAAGTCAGATGGGCTGCTGAGAATGTTAATGATTTATTGAAGTATTCTAATTACAGGCTTGAAGTATGTGTTACACATTTAATGACTTTGTTTACTACGTGTGTATATTATTTATAAATAGAATGTTGGAAACCTGAAATTTGTTTGTTGTTCTTTTCTCTGGTCAAACTCAGGTGCCAGGCTGCAGGCAGGCACAGAATAAAGCACCTTTAATGACAAAGCTGGGGGTTTGTGGCTGGAGGAGGCAGTCCAGATTTGAGCTCACCTGGAGCAGAATGCTCTGCCTCCTCCCATGGGGATTCAGGTGGCTGCTCCCACCCACAGCTGGTTGAACAAGCTGTTAAGCAGTGGCATAAACTCAGAACAAAAGCCTTGCGTGACACCCAGTGCCCCTCTGCTAAGAGCCATGAGATGACCCTTAGCAGCCCCGCAAACATCACCTTCTTGAACTGCAACACAAACATACCTGCATCCCGAGGCTGCTGCTTCGAGACCACATCTTTTCCCACTGCATTTCATTTGAAATAAAAAAGCAAACCAAAGCATTGGGGAGATCTCTGCCTGCCGTTTTCTTCTACACGAGGTCCACAAACCAAACGTTTGGCATGATACGGCTGTGATTTTTAACACCTGAACACACTGCCTTCTAATTTGGTGCCAAAAAACAACGGCTTATTAACACCACTAAGTTTTGGGGTTCTCTACCTCTGTCCTGCAGCAGTACCTGTGCAGCAGGGCACCCACAAAGAGGCAGTGCATTGCCCAGCACCTGCACTGTGCCAGGGAGGCCGTGCACTACATCACTGTGCTGCCTTGGAAAGCAGCTTGATGATAAGAAACTGAGGAATAAGGAAACACCGAACACAATTCCTGCTCACAGAGCTTCCCAAAGCAAAGCAAAGCGCTTGGGAGAGCCCAAGTACCAGCAATGGGACAAGCTACATGAGCACCAGCATGCTGCCTGCCGGCAACCCTGTGCTGCTTCAGGGTTCCTCTATAGAACTGAGACCCATTTTGAAGTGTTCCAGGCAGTGTTTGCCTGCACTCAGTGTGTGCTGCTGCCTCTCAGCACTGCTCCAGCACACACCGCTCTGCTCACCTGCAGCAGGATGCAGCCAAGCCCCCTTGCAGACATGGCAAGGGGTTGCTCTCACACCAGGACTGAGGCAAAGCCCATCCTTCCCATCAATCACCTCAGCAGTGCTCTGTGGATGGGAATACTTACCTTTGCTGTCCAACCATGTGACAAGGGCTCACCACGCTCACGGCAGGCGTTGTGCATTGAAAAAGCGATTTCCAGATGTAGCAACAGATGCTCACAGCCAGGCCTCTTGTCCAGGAGCAGCACACACACGTCCTTGTCAGGACAGCCCCCCAAGTCTGCCCCACCACAGCACCAACACAAGGCGTGCGCTTCTCCCTCTCCCACCCACAGCGTCCACAGGGGTGCCAGAAGAGGATTTGTTGATGTGCAGACTTGCAAATCAGATGCAAGGAAGCTTCACAGCAGCTCCTGCAGTGCAGCCCATGTCACAGAACTATCAGAGGGTCAGTTGTGAGCTGTATTTCAGAATGGCGTTTCCTCTTAGGTACTTGCTCACAGCTCACTGCCGCCTCCCTGCTGGCCAGGAGCTCCAGGCTCAGCTGCTCATGGCCATACTCGCACAGCACAGCAGAGGGAAGATGCATTTCCATAGGAAAAATGGCTTTCAGCAGCGGCCCATAAGCAATGTGCAGGGCAGCTGCCTCCACTTGGCATCTTCATCCCACACCAGGAAACGTGCACTGCCATCCATCACCAAACACAGCTGCTGCATGCAGGCAGCAATGGCCGTCCCATCCAGTCCTGCACTGCTGTCGCACACCCTCATCACTGAGCCAGACCTTCAGCTGCTGCTTTTTCAGAGAACAGAAGCAACACTTCTATTTGCTCTCTGTGTGGGATAGCAGGAATCTATTTCCTCACCTCTAACTCGGTGCTACGGCTCAGAGCCAAGAGCAAGGAGCCTGCTTAGCAGGATCTACAGGTCACTGCTCACAGTTACGCTGAACTCCTGCCCACAGAACGGAGCAGCCTCATCTCACACCTATCTGTCCATACCTGAGCACCAGCACTGCCCGGCTCCACTCCTGCAGCGCGCCCAGCCGTCACCAGCTCACAGCCCAACAGCCACACTGCCACCAGAGGTACCAATGGTACCACCTCTGAGCAGAAGGCAGCTTTATCAGCAAAAGCTTAGCAGAAAGGGAGAACAGCTTTGGTGCTCCACATCCTCCTCACTCTTCGCTATCGGGTATTTCACCTGTGAAAATAACATGCAAGGTGAGCAAGGAAAGCACAAGCAGAAAGGCCTCCACCAAGGCAACAAAGCACAGCCACCACCTCTGCACAAGGCTGCTCACCTGGGAAACATGCAGGGTTTTATCTTTTTTTTTTTGGCATGTTACCAGCTCCACAATTACACTTCTGGGGTCTGGCAGCTTGTTCCAAGTTCTGGTCCCCAGCCTGGTGCCCAGGGATCTCCCACCTGGGAAGCCTGCCTGTGTGCCAGCCAGGAGCACACTGCTAATGCTTGGGTCACACCTCCTCAGCACCAGAGCAGCCCTGCCACGCTTTCCATACTCCATCTGGCAGCAACCCTTGCAAACACACTCAGGTGCCCATCACAGCAGATCGCTATCTCAAGACAGTTGCACAAAAGCATAACAGATAACCAGAACCAAAAGAAGCTGCATTTAAAAACCACGATTTTATCACTCACCTAACCCTGCACACTGACCCTCAGACACAGCCAGCTGATCCTCACATCTATTAAATCACAAATTGAACGCTAGGATTCATTGCTAGGATTCGTTTTGCTCATTCTTAAAGTAAATAACTCAACACGGGGCTCCCAGGGAAGACTTTGTACAGTTGAAGACAAGCATTACCAGCACCAAGGACTGAGCACGAGCTGCCCCCCACCCCGCAGCCTCCTCAGGTGAGGCCACACCATCAGCTTTCCCCATCAGCTTGAAGCTCCCCAGCAAAGCACCACGATGGGCTTTTCCAGCCCCAAGCACAATACACCAAATGTCCCGGGGCGCTCAGCCCCAGCTGGAGTGAAAGGAGGGCCTGGAACAGCCGAGCAGAGGCACGAAACAAAGGCAACAAGGTCCTCACGAGGACAGTAGAAAAGAAGCAGGTTAGCAAATGCTGCAAGTGTCAGCTTCAGGCATATGTCCTGCATTTATTAAAACAAGAGGTGAGGCTACGCAAACCAACTCAATGGGCAAAACTGTTACAGTTAAGAGTGGTCTCAGCTCTTCCAACTGCAGACACCACCATATATTCACAGTCTGATGTTTCATTTTCCTCCAATTGCCCGCTCCCACACAGCTAACACTTGCATTTATTGACCAGCCTCCCTTCCTCCCAGCATCAATCCATAAGATGAACTTTCATGCTCAAACCTCGCCACTGTTACATTCATAAGCCAATTTGCATCACTTGCTTTTCTCCCTCTCCAGCTTTTTTCTGCTGGCCACCTGTTGACAAGCTGCTCAGATTTCAACAGGTTTAGTCCTCTGGATTTGGTGTGACAGCAAAAGTGGCAAGTGAGAGGATAGAAGTCAGATAGAAGTCACTACAGAGCAAGCTCACTCATCAGAAATGAGCTACTCAACTCAGAGGGAGATGTTTTTCCAAAGCAAAGTCTGATCCCAGCAATGGAAGTGGCACCATCGCAATAGGAAGATCTGGACCACCTGGGGCAGAACCTAAATGAGACACTAATCTCAGTGGTTTCACCTCCACGGGTTTTCATGACATTTTTAAAAGAGCATGAAAATAAACCTTTATTTCAGTTAACACCCACCAATATTAAAGATATATGTTCACAGTTTTAGTTCTTGACACGAATGGACTGAAAGAGGCAAATTTACATCTATCAGAACAGCAGACAGACCAATTTTAAGTACAAGCTGTCTTGAGCACCGTACGTGACGTGCCGTTCCGGGAACTGCTCTATTCTCTAAAGCAGAAGGGAAAGCTTCTGGCCAGCATGGCCCCAAATGACCAACTGGACAGCCCAGAAGGCATCTGGAAAAAAGCAGAGTGACAACTGAAACAGCAGATACACAGTCTGGAGATGGGGAAGGCTTATGGTACAGAGAAAGCTTTTCTGTGAGTGTTTCTGCATGTCAAGGCAATTAGTTGTATTACTCAAGGCGTCCCAAAATTGAAACTGCAGCACATTCTACCAACTCACAGCGGGAGACGGAAGAGAAACACTCAGTGCTGGAAGGAGTGCAGCCCCTGCACCGAGCACCTGCCTGCCTGTTTAGTCGGGAGAAACGAACCAAGAGCTATCACCATCCACCAGCTGAAAACTTGCCTCCTCCTCCCAGCCTGGTGCTTCGAACCGGCAGGTGAGAACACTAGGAAGTCTGATCTGATGGTATTAACAGTGGTTTACAACAAACATCTGTAGAAAATAGTTCAGGGAAATCAAGCCAGCCAACGCCACCGTTAAGGAGTTCAGTATTACATAGTCAAAGGTCTCCCATACTTTTTGCCTGTCCTGTACAGCTTTTAAAAAAATAGGGCATTACCATTTGTTTTCTATCTACCTAGTTAAGAAACTACAAATGTTTTAAGCTGTCCAAAGTGTAAAACATTAAATAAAATGAGAATCCTGCTTCTAGTCTCCTATTAAATGCTGCAAATAAAAACCCTACGAAACCCTCCTTATTCATCATTCTCTGAACTGCTTTTGGGTACTGAAGTGGTAATGTCCCCATTGGCAGGGGTTAAATTAAACCTACAAGTTACTATGTGGGTCCAAAGGATTTCTTACAATCGCTCCCTGGAAAACATTCATTTGTCAACCAGCAGTCCAACCTCAAACAGCACGCAGATGCAGAACAAAATTTAGACTAAAGGCGAAGCGCTGGGATTCTGTTCTGCACCTTTCTGCATCACACACAGACTGCAGCGCCCCGAGTCCTCCTGCCAGAGCTGCCTCTTCAGCAGGGCTGTGGCTGTGTGCTGTGAGCACATGGGATCCCGCTGTCCTGGGGCACTGTGCCACAGCCCTACAGGAGCACCAGAGCTGCAGCTGCCACTTCCCCCCCAGCTCTGCAAAGGAGAGTTGGCTCAGCAACAGGGCACCCTCCCATGGGTGGAAAAACAGAGGTGATTTAGAAGCTTTTTTTTTTTTCTTCCTTTTCGCCAGCAAAGCTTCTTGTTCTGTTGAAGGAGGGAATAAAAGGGTAAGAAGGGTGATTGGAAAGTGTCGTGCTAATTTTAAAACCTTTTTAGACCAAAGATCCACGTATCGCTGCTGGATACACGGAACCAGAACCCAATGTGCTTTGAGTATTTTTCAAGTATCTGGTAACAATTCTGTATAAAGCTTTTGTGTAAACAAACTACCAAGCAGATGAAAAATGACTGTTTTTCCAAGTTTGAAATTAAGCATTAAAACTGAAGTAACTCCAGGAGTTGGTATTTCAGACAGCGCTCAGTCTGCCAAATTAAAATGCCACATATTCCAAAAGACCACGGGCCAATAAAAACCTGCTAAGCAGGAGCTAAGGGAACACAAGTAGTGTGCAAGGATTCAAATCCAGCTCGCAGTTAGGGGAAAATCTCTAAAATCCTGAATTTAAAAAAAAAAAACACAAATGAAGTGAAAGCTTTTAACTGGTACACACTGTTCACACCTATATTTCAAGTTTGGAAACGCATATTTTCAAGCAGCAATACAAAAAAGTATCCATGAAGAATGCATAATCTCTGAAAAAATTATGAAAACATCCCTGCTACCATTACATTTCTAAATACAAAACTGACTACCATATTGTTGCTTCTGTGTAGCGAGAGAAGTTCATTTTCGAAACAGATAAAATTCAGTCTTTAGGTGTGAATGGTATGAATGACAGTCTCCTTTTTTTTTTTTTTTTTTAAATTTCTTAGTTGTTTAGGATCCTTAAGCATGCAAGCCTCGGAGAGGAAGGCCCGACGAGGGCAGGGTTGGCTTATGACATCCAGTTTAGGACAGAGCTGGGAAAGCCTCTGGGTCATCTACATCAGGAGCAGAAGCACTTGACTGAAAGAGAAACATCAGAAAGTTATCACCTCCATCAGCACCCAGTCCTCCTGTTCCCACCCCTCACCCAGCACCATGCCAACAGCCAAGCAGGGCAGTGCGAGGCACTGCTGACACAACTGTGCCATGGCACCATGGGCATAGGGCAAGGCCAAGCCTTCCCTGCACAGGGAACGTGGGTGCCATCCCAGCAGCAGGGCACACAGTGGGACTCCCACCTTCTTTCTATAAGCTATGCTGAACCCTACTTGGTATGTTCTACCCCACAGAACTCTGAGTTTCAAAGAGGCAAGAAGCACAGCAGTCTTCAGCAGTTCAGTACTGGAAAAACTATTAATACAAAAGCAACTTCTCATCTTCTCCCATGACAGACAGCAAGTTTTTGTTGGTCCCCCCTTACCCTGGGGTCTAGGCAGCTTCCTCAAAGACTTCTTATGCTAACACTACCTCTGGAGGCACCAGAGGCACTAAGCAGACCAGAGCTGCACATGCCTAGAGCAGTAGCTTACAGCTTCTTTCCATTCTTAATCAGAGCGCACTCCATGTGGCTGCCACCGTTGCAGCAGCACACAACCACCAGCTCTCAACAAGGGAACGACTGAAGCACCACAGAACAGTGTTACTGGTTCAGAGCACAGCTCAACCTTCACACATTTAACTTCCTCTGTTCACAAATTGTTTATTAATTAAAAAAATAAAGAACAGACATCATGCCAATCAACTCCTAAAAAGTCAGACATCAGCGAAAAGCCTCTTCAGGCCTCGCAGTGTTTGTTCCCCAAAAGGCTCTCTACTGTGCCTAAAAAAGCACTACAATGAAATCCAAAAAGAAGGGACTTCAGAGTAACCTCCACTTTCTGCATGAGAAATGTGGTGGGGAAAATAAGTAGAAAGCATTTCTAGACAGGAACTGCGGAAGTTCCTGCAAGATACATCTACATGTATCAAGGAGGAAGTGAAACATAAAACCATTCCAGCAAGAGCTGCAGCAACATCTGCAGGTAAGACACACACTGCAGAATTGCCTGTGCCACAAACTAGAGTTAAGAAATAATAACAGGGCCTTCTGCATTCAGCCTACACATCTGCAGGCACTGAAGCACAAAGCAGGAGGGCAGGCAGGACGGGCAGCGTGCTGCAGAAGGGAGGGGAGCTTCCCACTCTGGGGAAGGCAGAGGCTGCAAAGATCACCCACCTGGTTGGGCGTGTGGATCACATCAAACTCCTTAACCAACTGGAAGGAAACAGAAAGTCAGCATCAAACAAGCTGCAGATCTCAAAGTACTTCCCCACCTCATGGCAGCATTCTTCTAGATGTCCTACTAGTGAAGCCACTCAAAATTATGGTGGATTTTGCTCTATTAATTCCTTATAATTTTTCTTACGTTGCTGCCAGAAAAGAATTTTCCAACTAATAAACCTAAGCATTTAAAAAGATGCAGTGAAAAGAGAAAGCCAGCATCCCACAAAGGAAAGAACCAGCCAGACCAGTTTACATGACAAAAAGTCACACCACAGCCCAAACATCTTCTAAGCAATCTGAGTACTATTATGGCAAGAAAGTGATCTGTATAAGTCAAGTTTTGCTACAGCTACACAGCGAACTGTACTTCAGTGCTTTTGCTAATCATTTCCTCAGGGCTTTGGTACTACAGGTGGAAAAAAATTCCTGCACATTAAGAAAAAAGCATGTTTTATTTCTCTATGAATCCCCCCAAATCCCTCAAGCTGAAGACACACCATGCAGCCATAAACTTGTTTTTTTTCCCCTCCCAGAGGTAACAGTGCAAATATTCTGTCCTCAGAGACAGTACACTCAGATCTGTCCAAGGACTCATTTTTCAGGCTTAGATATAGCTGAAAAGAACTGTTTCTTGTTGTGTTGTTTTTTTGTTTTTTTTTTTAATAGTAATCTACTCCCTACCTCTGCTTTTGTGCCTAGTTAGAACACTGCTGAACACTCATCCTTTTGTCCTAACAGTACCCTAATTTTAAAGCAGACCTGCAAGAACACACCTTTCACTTGGCTTTAAAAGGAGCTTGCTTTCTGAGCAATTTCCCCCAGAACAAGAGTGCATGGAAGGGAAAGTTTGAGTGCCACAAGCTCAGCTGCCTCATAGTTGACAGCTCTGGCTGCTCACCTTGTCAGTCCTGCTCACCTTGTCAGTCCTGCCCCCACGGCTGGCCCTGCCTCCACGTCCTCGGCCACCCCGGCCCCCTCGACCACCACGTCCGGGGCGGCCAAGGTCTCCAAAGTTGATCTCCAGCTGGGATGTGATGTCGTTGGCGGGCTTACGGAAGTGATGATCCATTACCGAGTCCTCAGCGTGAGCCTGAAACAAACCATTTTTTCCTGAGTAATCAGATCACCACAGAAGTGCTTTCATCTGCAGTTGCACTCTTAGTGACAGCACCTGAGCTCACCTCCAAACGCACACCTTGAGTGTGAGATACAGCAGGAACTGCAGTGAATAATTTACCACTTCTGCAGACACTATGCAGAGAGCAAACACTGATTGCTGTGATCTTAACTTCATTCAGGTACCGGAACTTAATTCTGTATCCCCAAGACAATTCAGGGAAGTTCTGGCATTGTCACATTAACAAGTCTATGCTTACCTGGGCCCCAACCATTCCAATACAGAACTTTGTTTTCCAGCATTTCACTTCCTCTCATTTCATACCTGAGGAACCTTAAAGTTCTATTCATTCATTCAAGTCTTGTGCAAAATGCACTCAATAAGCCATCTTTATTTTGCTCCATGAGTGCTTTGCGTGTCCTCATTTGCTTCGTTTCATGTTAAGCACTTCAAGCACTGGAAACCAAAAGAATCCCACCTTGGTATTCAGCCACAGCAAACAGTGGAAGAGGCATAAGCACAGTTCAGTCAGAACTAAAGTAACTAACACAACTAAGGCTAAAAGAGAACCCACCTCACAAATCCCACTGAGGAAGGACTCCCACCAGCACTGCCATGACAAAACAATCTCTCACAATCTTGCTGGTGCATTCAGTGGGAAATCTCAAGACTTAACGCCCTGCATCCTACTGTGCAAAACGGACCAAGTATTTCAAGTCATTATACTCCAAACATAACAAGCAACAGGTGTTTTTGTTTCCCCTACTCAGCATAATTGATTTTCTATATAAGCAACCCATCTTTTGCACCTATGATGATGTGCAGAATGTAGAATTGACCACAGTGGACCAGACCAGTGCTGTCTCTTAAAAAGCCCAACCACCGTACTTTGGAAACATGACCATCCATGACTCTCTAACACCCCAACTTCTGTCTGAGCAATTGTTTGCTTTCTTCCCTATGTGTAGGTGCCACATGCAAGCTTAGGCATTCTGACCGTAAGTTACTTTTCTTGTGGTGTAGTTACACAATATACTGACTTTCTGACTTTCAAAGGCAACATACTGTGCAATTAAGTGCAACAACTCTTAATTATCCGTTGTGGATCCTTCACAGAACAGCCAATGGATACACAGAGGGCTGAAGTCAAAGGGCAGAAAGTTGCTTTTGGGAATGCCTTGAGTCAATCACAAGCACCAGAATGTACAGAGCCACCAAGAATGCTCCCCCCACACTAATGACCCCTTCTAAGCCCAGCTGGACGCGTGGCCTACACAGCACCCACAGCTTAATTAGGCACACTGAGAAGTACTGCCCCATGCTGGTTTACTCCAAATGTGTTTCACTGGGATGTATTCTGTGCAGCAGCTGCTCCCTAAGAGACTTCTGGTTTTACTGATCTGAACCACACTCTCATCCCTCAGATCTCTTCTCTATGTTCCTGGAGCTGGTTTCAGCAGATACTTTTTGGACAAGAGTCATTTCACATCTCTACCTGATAGCACAAGCAGAACGACAATAATAAGGCAGGAATACACCAGCGATTCAAATAGCGAGCAGTGCCTCCCATTATGGTTTTGATTCCTTTCCTACTGATGGTTTTTCACCTACTGTTTCAATCATCGCAGGGTATGGAGATGTTATTTCCAACTTTCTGGCAGTCAGAAGACTCTTTTCTGAGAGGCAGAAGCAGGAGTTCTATGCATCTACTTGCTGCTACTGCTTAAAAAAGAAACTCTACAGTCTACCAAAATACTGTACCTGAACCAAAAATACTGTAACTGAACCACTAAAGCCAGCAAGTAGCAAATTCTGCGTATGACCTGAGGATTTCTTTACCCAAAATAACTCTAGCTAATTTAAAACACCAATAGAAGACTTGGCACATTCTCTTCCTGTGCTTCAGTGGTAGAAGACATACCACACAGACTGTCTGTTCCAAATCATCTTTGGAAGCACTTCATTTGTATGCACTGGCAACTCTTGATAGCGCTCTGATCTAAGATAGCTGCTTGAAGGCACTGCTACACTTGCAGATCTTGGAAAAGTCTGTCCAAAGCTTTAAGAACAAGCCACTAATTATCACTAATGGGAAGTGAGCCAAAGCAGACAGCAAGATACAGAAAAACAGCGACGGAAAGTAAGAGACTCATGATGGAAGTGTTTATGGGATGATCAAGGAAGAGAAAAGGCACTAATTATGAAAGGCCCTACACTGTGCAGTGAGACAACAGGCACAGACAGAAAAGCTCTATATTCTCTGTGTTCGTTGTTTCTTTATACCAAAGCCCTTCATTTCAGAAGGGGCTCAGATCAAAAACATGTATCACCAGTTAGATAGAAAGGATCGGTACCTCATTTGATTCCAGCAGACTCCCCTGCATTTCTGTCATCGCCTTTGTCTGATGAAAGTTGCGTGTCCACACCAAAGTGACAAAAGGAACAAAGGGAGAAAACAAAAGGAAGAAATGAGACTCAACTACATATAGAAACAACATGTAATAAGGTCACATGAACTTGCTGGATACAGATGGCACTGAGCACACGAAGCAGCAAAAGGATGGGAGCAGAAGTTGTGCAAGCATCCAGAAGGAGCAGAGGATGGATTTATACCAGGAGGCAAAGAGAAATCTTGGATTGGAAACAAGAAGTTGTTTAATATGAGCTGTTGGGAACTCCACATGCAGACAGATCTCCTGCACCTCACTACACTGGGCACTCAGACCTGCACAGACAGATGGCACAGGTTGACAGTGGGTTCAAGTAATTACTCCCAATGAAAAAAGAATTTCCGCACATTCACAAAGAATTTCCTGGATTCAAGTGATTCCTACACACTTTGTGAAGATGACTGACTGTGTTCCAATACTTGCTTCTCAGTCTCCCATTGTGATCTCCTCTCTAAGGAAGTGATGAGAGCACAAGAAAAGTTCAGAGGCACAAGGAAGAGGCACAGTACAGTAGGTAGGATAAGCAGGAACTCGTTCACTGGTGGATGAAACTCTCCAGGAGTTGCTCTGAACAACTGGAACAAGTCTTCTTAAGATTTCTTCACAACTCAACTATCCATTATTTTTTCAGTATGACTTGAAGTACTCAATCACTAAGCCAGTTGCAGAGAAGGAAAAGGATCTCTTCTGGCATAACCCAGCCTTCTGGAAAGATTCTCATCAGATGAGGGCCACCAATACACGTGGATTTCATATTAAACCAGCAAGAATCCGAGACAGTACCAAGAGTTCATTGTACAGCACATGGGACAGATGGAAAAGACCTGAGATACAGCCAAGCACTCCAGTCTTCTGTGAAGAACATGAGGAGGAGGAGAGCCTTGTGAAGGAGATAGGGCAGATGAGCAGCACTGGGTCCTCACACACTTCCTTTACCAAAGTTTCCTAGGACATTTCCAGGAGTTCTGAAAAGGTGGCTCTTGTGCACATGCAGATTTTTCTGAGAAGTTGAAGCGTCACATTGTCATTATTCAGTCCTAAGGGTTAGGAAGATGTGGGTCTGAAAACCAGGATTTAGCTACAACCAAGTCACTTCCACACACCAACACTCTCATTACCCAGCACAGAAACCTTCCACCAATCTCATGACTCAGAGTAATGTCCAAGATGACAGGGAGAGCAAGAACAGCAGGTGGTGAGCAGCTTTTTTCACAACTTCCGGTTATTCTACCTTCTCTACCTGTTCACAGAGGAACTGCAGGGAAAGCTTGCTCAACACCTATGTTTTAAGAACAGTTCTGCTCTACCACTTAGGAAAAGAAAAACACTTTCCCAAGAGATCAGCGAACAACAAAAAAGCAAAACGAGACACTTGCTGGACAAGTTTAGAGGAGCCTATTAATGGCAGTTTTGTTCATATCTCCCTTCTGTGCTCAAACATAAGGAATGGTTATCTCAGAAGTGTCTGATTTGTTTATTTCAAGAGAAATCAGCTAAACACACCACAGAAAGAGCAATCCGCTCACATCAGCAGTTCCATGAGAAAATTCTGATGTAAGAAAGAAGTTTAAGAAGTAAAATAAACTACTGCTTCACTTTTCAGAAGGAAAATAAGAGCAAAGAGCTTCCCAGCTTCTTAATTACTCAGGAATACAACCATCTCATCACACTATCGCACGTGCAGATATGTCTGGGGAAAAAATATTCCATCTCCCACTGACACCTAGTCACGTATCTCTGCTCCAGGGAGATTGGAGTGGGGGAGGAAGATGTCCAGACATGCTCAATGACTACAGGTGTGTTACATCTACATATCTTGCTTGGTACATCTCTTCAACCTTACACTTCTAAGCAATTCTTAGTCTAATTTAAAGTTCTGTTTCCTATGCAAGCTATAGAAAGTAGCCGAGTAGGAAAATTTCAAACACGGAGCAGCTTAAGGAAAATAAAAAGAACCGATCTACTTTACACAGCAGAAAAATTAATGGCATGACTGTGTCTTAAACTCATTCCAAGCTCAGTAGATTAGAAATGGAGTTCTCATGGTAAGTGATGAACAGTGTTCCCCCAGCTGTATGGCATGTCCCATCTTACAAGAGAGAAAATGACAAGGTGTGAAATGCAGAAACACACATTAGAAGATCAAACAGCATATTGCACACTACTTCATTACTTCAAAAGGAGTCAGAACCATCTGCTGCACAGGGCTGAAGGCCACCGATTAACAGTGTTAAAACCAAAGACTTAGTGGTCCTGTCAGTTTCTGAAACTGAATCCAGCTGCTAGAGCCCAGCCTTAGGAAACAAAGCTCTCCACACTGCTCTCCTCCCTGAAGTGGGACAATGTGCTTCTCTCTGCCACACTCACCCTTTCAAAAGAAGTTGGTTGTTATTACAAAGTATGAGAAATTACAATTTTCAAGTGATTCTACAGAACTGTGTTGACACAGACAAGCTCAATTCACCAGGTTTCCAAAAAACATCAGAGGCACTTGGCTGGGTAACCCTACAGAATTGCAAGTTACCTAGGCTAAAACTTCTGACCAGGTATAGGCATAACCCACATTTTTTCAGTCCTACACAGAATTTAGCAAGCACAGTGTGCTGAGCCAAGACCAACACAATGATACAATAAAGTCCTATTTAAAAACATGGAAAAAAGTGTTCATGTTCCCACCAAAAGACAGTCCTTAAAAGCTCCCTGCCCAGCTGCAGTACTCCAGTCTTCTCTCTTAACAGTCAGGTTATAACACAGTATATGCCAGCTTAAGAATATAGAACAACTGTGAAAACTAACCACAGGAAGATCAGCAACTAACACTACTGTACAGCTGCAGTTTTCTGTAAGAGAAGTTGTTCTCGCTTTATGAACTTTGATAGAAAGGTCAGCTTGCCAAAGAACAGAGCTTATGCTTCAAGAAGTGCATATCATTAGAAAAACCTATACAATCTGGACACTAGCAAATAGCAAAAATCACTTTACCTCCTCGCTCTTTGACTTGTGAAGAACAAATCCTTTTTTCCATTGCCCATCAGCACCCTCATTTGGTTTACGGATGTTGAACTCAACCTTTGCACGATCCTTACTTTGAATAGCTTTCCATTCGTCCAGGGTCATTTCCTTAGGACCTTCCTCCTTAACTTCTTCAACCTCATTTTCCCTGTAGTAAATTCATGGATATTACTTACGATCATGGCTTAGAACCCATTCCCTATACACAGTGAATTCAAAAGCAGCTCTAATCAGCACCAGATTATAATAAACATTATATATATATATACACACACACACACACACACACACACTGCAATGCTATTATTTTGTTTCAGATTTATGTATTAAAAACTCAATTCCAACACTTAACAAGCACACATGAAAATTCATCTCCTGTAGCTAAATGAAAACTGCTAAAAAATCACAGCCAGACACCTTTTAAAACATAAATGGTGACCACAGCAACGTTTTAAAATTAACATTGATCCTTGCAGCCTATTCTCAGAATTAATGGCAACTGTCCTTGCAAATATAAAAGCCTATTTTTCCATGAGACTTGTCTGGAGCTGTTCTCCCCTCCTCCAAGAGACCTGCCTCCCCATGTGCCTAGTTGGGCAGTGAGATGGCACTCACTCTTACCGTAGTCCACAAGATTCTGTTGTTGTTGTTGATTTTGCACAGTCTGCTTCTTTTATTTGATTAAAAGCAGCTACTAGTATACCAGGTAACCAAAACAATTTCTACTTTTGGCTAACTTGAAAAAACAACTGCATAAAAACATAGTTCCTTGGTAGATGCATCACCTATTGTAAAGTTCTGGCACCCCAGCTTCTGCCAAAGAGCTATTTTTAAGTAAAATGCACAACCACTATGTTCAGTAACAGATCGGGTTCCAGCTACTCGGGCAGTCAATCGTCCAGTCATTCTTTGGTGTGTTTATGCAACTCTATCTGATTTATGAGCTACTATGACATTATAGAAAAGCAGTGCTATGTATGTGCAGCAAAAACATTGTGAATGCATCAACCCACGAGAAAAGGTCTTTCCTGTAGCCACGAGTTGATGTAATAATGCAGAGGGTTTATGTCAAAATTAGTGTATTTCATTTTACTCAACATAGGAGAGAATGACTTGTTTTTTATGATACCTGCAGAGCCATGCTAACTGCTCACTGCAAAGGCACTGCCCTCTGGCATTCTCCTCACTCTGTAAAGCATCCTCCACTGAAACATTTCTAAATCCAAAACAGCCAACTTAGAAGCAAAGCCATGTAAGGATGCTTCCCTGGAAAGATGACTGATGGACTGCAACAAGAGTTGTATACTCAGAGCAGAATACATCTTCTGAAGACTTCCAGAAGAAAACCACCCACGCAGCCAGCCTGCAGAATGCTGCAGATACTGCCCCACTCTTGTGCAGATCTGTAACCTGGTCAAGCAGCAGACACCACTTCTACTAAAGAGACAAGAAATACTTCACACGCAGAAAATCTGAGTCAAAGAATGGTGTGGGTTGAAATGGACTCCAAAGAGGACCTGGTTCACACCCTTAACGTAGGCACAGAGATCTGCAGTACTCTTTTTTCCCTCCAACACAAGCTACATGCATTTTCTGATCACTGCTGCAGCTCTGATTCCTTAAAACTGCTCAGGTTCTTTCTGTTCACAAGGCAACCTTAACCACAGGCATCTACAACCTTGCAGGAGTGATGGCACTTAGCAAGTAGTTAAAGCACATCCCTCACTTACTCTCCAGTCACTGCTTCACCAGTAACCAAAGCTACTAGTGAGGAAATCAAGTCACAGAGGATTCCACATTAGAAATCTTCGGCAAACAAACATTTAAAAGAAATGCTTTCTATTGTTTGCCATTTTCTTTTGAATCCAGAGAACGTGCAGTCATTACAATACTGCATAAAAACCTGTATCCCCCCCAAATCAGCTCCAAGTACCTAACGGTTGTGGGAATTATTCCATTCACTGACTAGCTGCTTAATTTCCCCTTAACAGTGTCCAAGGGAAAACAGAAGCAATGAAGAAACAGAAGCAATGGAGTTAACTTCTTTGAGAACTGCACACATGCACAAAAGATGGAAAGAGAGACAACCTTTCTTCTACAGGCCAGCCACACAGCCTCAGCAGTTCTGAGAAACTAAGTGCCTCCCATTGGCAGAACATTCCGTCCCCTGGTTGCTCTGAGTAGTTATGAGCGTGGTTGCTTTTGGATTTGGTACTTACAGTTGTAATCCTGATTACACACTACAACAGGTTATTAATAACTAAATCTGAAAGCGACCCAAGAGCTTGCAATACGCTAACTAATAGCTCAAAACTTGACATCTAGAAGTTATCTTTACGGAGTTCTTCAGCAGCGTCATGACTGACTCTGTATTCACTGAAGGACATACAAAGTGAATATGGCAAAACAGAAGTAGAAAAACTATCAGGGAGTAAAAGCAAAGTAGTGATACCTTTGATACCAGAGAACACAACAGAAGGGGACACACTCACTTGTTTTCAGAATCAGCAGGCGGATGTTCCTCTCCCTCTGGCGTTTCCTCAGTTACAGCAGACTGATCCAATTCGCTGTAATTACAGTTGGGTTTTGTTTGTTTTGCTGTTTAAGTTCGTGCCTATTTAAAACTATGCAAGATGAATGCCTAAGTTCTATAGCACGTTTACAGTTTACTGTTCTTTAAAAAGAACTACCTTCACTAAGAATTGGTGCACCCCCTGCCTTTTAAAACTCTGAGCCTTCCTTCTTCCCGTTTCTCCCCAACCGTGAGTCATACCCATTCTGAATGTCTCCCATCAAAGCTTGAGACAAAACACATCTGGATATTAAAAATGCTGCATTCATTGTGATACTTGGGAAAAAAGCCTGCTTAGTTTGACCACCAACAGTAAAATAAGGATTGTTCAAAGAACAGCAGAAAACGGCTCCCTGTTCTAGACTTCCCCAGAATTCTAGTTTTAGAAATGGAAACCATCTCATCTACCTGTAATTCACTACGTTCTGTAGTCACTGGCTTCTTTCATAGCATACTACAAACCCCCAAAATCTAAAGGAAAAAAGGCCACCAAATCTTTACATTTTGCAAGCTGTGAGAGTTTGGATTTAACATTCTGACAGATCTCTGAGCAATCAGTGATTACTAACGTGAGTTCGTCTTTGACGGTTCCCCAGTTGTGTGATCCACTGCCACCTCGCTTGTCCTCGTGCTTTAGGCCGCTGAAATGCGAATGTGAAACAGAACTAACAAAACTGAGTTAACATTATAGTGTCCAGATACAGAAATTCAAAGACATTTTGAGCTGTATATTAATAGTAAAGGATAGCTAAGGAAGCTCTAGGAAAAGCTAAAGACTTACGATCTATCGCTGCCACTATGTCTGTCAAATTCACGTTTGCCACGAGAGTCAAACCCATCTCCTCTGCCCATGCCACGTCCACGGCCACGGCCTCTTCCAAGTCCACCACGTCCACGCATCGGTCGGTCCAGGATGGGTCTACAAGAAAAGGTCACACTTCAGTATTCTCCCCCCCTCCAAGCTTTCAACACAGCTTTCAAGTTTTTCTTATCATGAGAATGTGGCTCACTTTTCCTTTGATTATCTTGACCACAAAGGTAGTCAAACACTGGAGCAGGCTTCTGAACAAGGCGCTTAGCAGCCACTCCTCTCAGCACTCCAGGAGCACCAGAACAACACCCCAGATAATGTTCTGCTTTTGGCTAGCCCTGCAGCCACACACCTGGATTCGAGGATCTCTGTAGGTCTCTCCCTTCCAACTGAACTAATTCTAACTATTTACAGTCTAATTTCAATGCTGAACTACAGGACTGGAGAAAAACCATATGTAATGCTGCTCTCCACATTTCAGGAACTAAACAAATGCTTTGTTGGCATCTCCTGCCCACTGTTCCCAAATTTAGCCTTTCTGTTGCATTATGTCACTTGCTGATGCTACAATCTCGTGTTCAGCCACCTTACTTTTAAAAGCATTTCAACACTGGCCATTAAAATACTAACATTTGAAGACTGTTTTCAAAACTCTTGAATTCTGGACCCAATGTGACACTCGGTTTCCTTTAGCCATGAGCTGGCTTCGTTACTTCCACACCTGAAGTACTGGAGCCAAGGAAGCACGAACACCTCCAAGGACAAACCCGCATTGGCTTGAGGTTAACTGTACAAGTGAAGCAACAGCTGTAACAGCAAACGGATCTCATCCAGCAGGCAAGAGCTACACTTCAGTTCCTCTTTTGATCTCTGTGTTGTGGATGTTCAGAAATACACCGAGGATCTTACTGATTCACACCATGCTTTTTGTCAAACTAACAAACTGTTCACATTATGTCATTCCTGGTAAAAACTTGAGCCACATTTGTAAATGAAATCACACAATGGGAAAGTATTCTATGCTGACACAGGAGAGTCTTTTGACTGACAAAGGGCATTTAATCACTTTAATTCTAACAGTTTTTGCTTGGCTTTTAAGCTTAGTAGCAGAAGAAAGGACAGCCCCGCTCCAGGGTGTCACCACATTCTGCATCACACAAGGCACATTCTTACTTATCAACAGAGAATTCTCCTCCTTCGCCCTTCTCATCGGTGGGTTTATCAAATCGGCGCTCACGAGGAGGTCGTCTCTCAGGTCTCCTGTCAATGGGTTTGCCTTCACCCTGCTGCTGCTGCTGCTGATCAGGCCTCCTGCCAATGCGCCTTATCCCTGCAACAGGAGCAAAACACACCAACGGAATGCAGAGCTGCTCCGGTACAGATACTCCTGGCAGCACTGTCAAACAAAGATGAACATGAGCTGGAATTCAGGCTTTTCTTCTAACCCTGTGACCACACAACCTTAGAAACTATACCTTTAGAAGATCTCTGCAGATCATTTGATTCTAATTGATGTTTTTATATGCAGCCTTTCGATCAAACTGCATTTTGTCCAAGCACGTGCTCTTACACTACTGTGGGAAACAAGACCTGTCGGAGCGCACAACCACCACAGACCCATGTTCAAACGATTGGCTTTCAAAGAAGGATCAAGATAAGCAAGTTCTGTGTTCTTTCTCCAAAGGGCACTTTTCAGGTAGAACGTGTGCTTTCTATTTGATGTGCACCAAGACAAGGCCAGCAGCTTCCCCGGAACGAAGCTCCCATGACAGCCACTGTTTCATCCTACCACGCTCTGCCTGGAAGCATTTAATCAGACGGAGCACCCAGGGCTGTGCTGTTCAGAAAGCCCACCCCCCAGCCTGACAGCACCCACACCCCACAACCAGGCAGCACAGCACACAGCTCAGTGCCTCAGGATGACTCGACGTGCTGCTGCTCACAGCCCCGCGCGCTGGCGGACAAAGGCTCAGCCAGCAGTGAGCTGCACACAGGCCCGAGAGCTGCGCTGCTGCAACAGACGGCGCTCCTGCCTCCATTTCTACACCTTCTAAAATCGCCCAGAATAACCACTCCCCGTACTGTCTTCCCCCCCTATGACTTCTGAAGGGTCTTAAGTACTTTTTCCCATTCATCTTTTCCCATTCATTCCTACTTCTTAGGAAGACCCGTGCAAACTCCTTCACATGCAGTAACACCACCATCTTCCCAAAACACACAGGGAACAAAACCTTCAAACCACCATCCCCAGGGCTGCCTCAAAAACTGAGCTGCTACTTAAAAAAAAAAAAGCCAGCTTTTAATATTCCCAAAGACAGCAGTTCCTGCCAAACAAGCAGTGCTGCACCTGGGTGGGGCCCAGAAGTTACAGCTGTAATGATATCCACGCCAACACACCCAGACTAACAATGCCTCCTTACCTGACACACTGTGCTGAGCGCACACGCTTGTATGACAGACACTGCTTGCTCAGTAAGGCTCGCTCCCTGCAGAAACAGCAGCATCTACCCCTACTCATCCCCAGGAGAACCACTTGGTTGCAGAGGCACAGCAGAGCTGGCTGTGCCATGCGAGGCACGCTGCAGGACTGCAACAGATGATCCAACGTCAAGTGCAGCACCCTGTGCCCAGCACAGGGCTCCCAGGAGCCAAAATGACAATGCACAGCATTATACTGCAGAACCCACAACCAGTAACACACCAAACAACTGCACCTTGCAGAGTTACTGCTGCAACAGCAGGCTGCGGTGTCTGTTTCATTGCTATAATAAGCCACAAAAGACTCCTTGTCACAGCAAAGCACTGCTCATTCTTGAAAGTCAACGTGAGAACCGGGAGGTGACTGTTCCTGAGCTGTCCCCCAAGGACCCAACCCTGCGTGCTGGCCAAGCACACTGCCACATCTGACTGTACGGGCTCCCACCGCCAGCCCACAGCTGACCCACACCCATGGGGGACACGAGCTCCAGGAACCACCATTCAGGACAAAGTACCACAATCTGCCTCAGGAAAATAATCCCTGGCATCACACTGGGAAACACATAACATCCACAGGCAAAGAGCGCTGCAACAGCACCCAGCTGCTGCCCGGTGCTCTCTCACTGTCCAGCAGGCGCACCTTCTTGTATCATATATTAACTTCTTTCTTAAAGCCCAGCGTAACCCAAACCCCCACATGGGGTGCTGCACAGCCACCTGCCTGCACAAAGCTGCTGCTTGTCACGCGGCCCTCTGTCACACCGACCTCTCTGTCACATCTTATTTATTCAGCCCGTGTGCATTTCCAACAGGCAGAATGCCCCGGTGAGATGGCTCCGGGGTCGCACAGACATGACGGAGGACGTGAGTTATTAACCAAGCACGCGCTGTTCCTACCGACTCAGTTCTCAGTGCTGCACAAAAATGAGTGACTTCTGCTCAGAGCGTGACACACACCTGCACCCACCGACCGTCCGGAGCTCACGTGGAGGTTTTCCTAATTCCTGCTGCTTCCATCACAGAACCCCAGGATCCTAGCATGGTGGGGTCGGAAGGGTCCCCACCCCCAGAGCTGACTGCCCCCACCAGCTCCAGCTGCCCAGGACCCATCGGTGGCTTCAGGCACTTCCAGGGTTGGGACAGCAGCTCTGGTCAGCGATGCCAGGGCCTCACTGCCTTCGGGGAACGAACCTCCCCCTTACGCCTGAACTAAATCTCCCCTCTTTTAGCTGAAAGCCATTCCCCCTCATCCCATCGCCACCTGCCCGCGCACAAGTCGCTCGCGAGTTTACCAGCTCCCTGCAGTACCAAAGGACCCCCGACCCCTTCCCTCTCCCACACCAAACCCACCCACGGGGGACACCCGGGACACCCCACGCGCTCCTCCATTTTGGGGCCGCGGCCACGTGCGGTTCCGCGGGGCTCTCCGGGGCCGCCCCCCCGCGCCACGCGGCCCCGATCCCGCCACGTGCGCGCCGCGGGCCGGGGGCCGCTCCCTCCTTCCCTCCTACCCTCCCTCCCTCCTTCGCCGCCCGCTTCCCTCCCTCCCTCCCTCCCGGCCGGGCCCGTCGCTTCCCGCCGCCGTCTTTGTGCGCTCCCGCAGGCCCCGCCGGCGCTCACCCTCCTTCCGTAGCGGCGCTCCGGGCTGCCCGCCGCCCTCCTCCCGGCGCTCTCCCCCGGCGGAGGCGGCGAAGGGCGGCAGCGGGTTCTTGCGCTCCTTCTGGGACTCCCTGCGCAGCTGCTTTGCCGCGCTGCCCGCTCCGCCGCCCGATCCCGCCTGGCCCGGCCCTCCGCCGCCGGCGCCGCCCGAGGAGTTGCTCTGCGCCCCCGCCGGGCCTCCTCGGGCCCCGCCGCCCCCCTGGGCCCCGCCGCCGCCGCCGCTCTCTTTCCGCCGACTCTCGGCCGCCCGCAGCACCTCGAAGGGGTCGGACTCGTCATCAAAGAGCTGGTCGAAGCGGTTGGTGACGACGCAGCCGAAGCCCTCCTGCAGGTGTCCGGGCATGATGGGCCCCCGTCGGCGGGATCCTGCTCCGATGCTGCCGGGCCCCCCCGCGCCCTGCTCGCTGCCGCACAAGATGGCCGGCCGCGAAGAGACCCGCTTCTCTTCCGGCGCCGGGCACATCCGGGCACCTCACCCCGCGCGGGGCGCGCCGGGACTTGGAGGCGGCCCGCGCCCAACGCCGCGCGCGCGCAGGCGGCGAACTACAACTCCCGGCGTGCTCCGCGCCGCCATTGTGTGCGGCGGCGGGCGGGGGCCGCCATGGCGGCGGCGTGGGCGGGAGTGCTGCGCGCGGCTGGGCGCGAAAACAAACCCACCTCCACACGAGGAAACGCACGGGCGCTCTGAAACACCGCGCCCTTAACGTGCCCCAAGCCATCCATCCGAGTTAAGGAATCAGTCGAGCTGGCTGTGACAGCTTGTGCTTCATACGGCGCTTCATCGCTGCGCGCCCAAGCGGAGCCGTGATCCCGCCGCGTCCGCGCCTCCCGCCTCAGCGCTGAGGCGCCGTGCGGGGCTGAGATGTGCCGTGGAAGTTAGCGCTACCTCGAGCTCTGAGGTGGAATGCTTCCCAGCTGGAATACTTCCCTTACGGCTCGTACTCAAATAATTACCACATACACACCCTTAGAAGACGATATCGAGTGGGCCAGAAATATTTGCAGGACTAATTAGCCCTGCTGATAGCCAGTGGAAATGATAAACGTGCTAAGAATTGAAACGCACTTCACTGGCGCATGTTTGATATTTCTTCCTAAAATACCACTAAATACTTGTCAGAACCTCCTGGCACACAGTGCTGTAATCGCCTTTGTCTCAGCGAGGATATTTCCAACATCTGCCCTAAGCCCCGAGCACTTAGACCACATCCAACAATTGCTTCAGAAAATCATTTTAATTCATTTATTTGCAGCTCCTGAGCATGCACTGCTCACACGTGGGAGCCCCACACAGCGCGGGGCTGCGTGCAGTGCTCCACAGCAGCAATGCTTTGCAGGGGCCTCTGGGAAGCCTGTCTTCAAGCAGTGGATCTCCCGCACAGGAGCACACGTTTGCAGGGCAGCTTTCCTCTGCAGCCCTTCCCTGCAGGGCTGTAACTCACAGCTGTGCATCTCCCCCAGCAGCTGGGAGCTCGACGCTCTTTACTGTTGCTCCGTGGGCTGAAATGTCCGCCCTCCTGCTGCCCAACACGGTCGCTCTCTGCATGCCTGCAACGCACTGCTCTGCTATTTCTGGGCATTGCCAGCAACTGTTGGCTTATTAAGCAAAAATAGGAAACACAGCAGGCTCGAGGTGTCAGTTTGGGTCCTTGCTCCACTCCTCAGGTGTATTTTTCCTCATTTTTAACTAAAGAATCCTTATCGGCTCACGGTTCTGGCCCTCTCCCAATGTGTGCGCCACCTCCCAGCCAGAACACACAGCAGACCCACCAGGAGGCAGCTGCTCAGGTGCTTTTTGAGACCACGCTGACTTCTTGCACACAGAATGTGACATTTGCTTCTGAACAAAGTACAGCCATGGCTTCGGAGCAGCAAGAGAAGCTCCATGCGTCACCTCATTGTGGCATGCTGCAAAGCAGCTTCAGCAACTTTCTGCTCAGCTTTCTGGCAGCTGTTCTCAGTGGATTCCCAATGTGCTCCCTGGAGATAGCACTCAGAGTGCTGTGCTCATGGCTGCAATTAGATGCAGGGAATGCAGCAGCAGCAGCAGCAGCAGCCAGAACACAGTGTGCATTGTGCTGAACTCTTCGCACTGAGCATTCCTGGTGCGTGGGCTCCTGAGGGGAAGCAGTTGTGGAGCTGAGCAGTGCTGGCGGTGGACAGACGTCCTGCAGGGCTCCTGTGTACCCTGCTCATTTCAGCGTGGGTTTTCCAGAGCAGAAAACCCAGCAGTGCCATTAACAGGAGGGCTGTAAACATGTGAACAACAGCACTGCTTCCTCACAAGGTACGTGCATTGGAAAGCAAAAAAGCGCAGCGCTGCTCTGCACGTGGAGATGTGCAACAGAGAAATGAAGCAAAGCGTGCAGCCACAGAACTTCAGTTAACTCAGACTAATTGAGCCCTGCCTGTTCCTTCTTCCCCTGAATCCCAAGCAACTTGCAAGGTGAGTGCTGCTCCTTCCCACCAGTGGGAAGGCAGGTATTTCCAGCTGACAGAGGCAGCGCCAGAGCCTCAGGAAGCAGAGGGTTGGTCCTGAGCTCTGCCCTTACCAAACCCCCTTTGCAGCATCCATCTGCTCTCAGTGGGGTCTGCTGTGCTCTGTCCTTGGGAGATGGAAAGAGGAAAAGAGAAGAAATAAAGCATTTTCCCCCCACAAGGGCTGGGGGAGCGGGCACAACAGCAGCACTGCGAAGGCTGGGATGAGTGAAGTGCATGCAGTGCTGCCAGCAGTGTTGCTCTGTGCCACCACGCCCTGTGGAGCTGTATCTGTGGCCCAGCTTGCTGCAAAAGAGCAAACACATCTCTTTTTAATTAATTCATTCATTTTTGTGGCCCGTGCCATGACTTTTCAGCTGGATCAGCTCTCTGGCTCGGTGTGGCTCCCTGAGACTTTCGGGGCGCTATGCTCATTTTCCTCACTGTCAGACCCACGTTCCAAGGCTGACCCTGCAGCCAGGCTCAATGCATTCATGGAGCAGCGTGGTGGTGCTAACTGCATCCCTGGATGATGCTGGGGCTGCAGAAGACCTCGGCGTGCTGAACGTGCTGGCAGGAGTGCTCAGACCACGTGTGCTGGGGCGCGCAGGCAGCAGCAGCCGGCGGGGGAACGCGGGCAGGCGAGATCAAACGGCCTGAAAGCAGGTCACGGCATCACCCTGCTGCAGACAGCATGGCAACTGCTCATTAGGGTGATTACAGGCAGAGGAGCTGCCCCGGCTCTCTGCTAATGAGCAGCATGGGCTGCCTGACCGGTGCGGCACAAGCAAAGCCTGCGGCTGTTGGTGCATGTTCACCTCTGTCTATGTTTCTGTCCCATCCCCTGCTCCTGTTCATCCCCAGCCCTGTCCCGAGCAGTGCAGCACAGCCCCGGCCCATTGCTGGAATCTCATATAACTGTGCAGAGCATCGCATGCAGCCCCGGCTGTCTTCCTCTGACTGCTCTGAGAATCAGAAATAACGTATAGAATGAGAAGCTGGATTCAGTATTATCGATGTATTTACATTCTTCTGTATTCCCTCTTATTCACAACATAATGTTATATACCATATATAATTATTGGCAGTTGAAATTAGATTATCTTTAAGGTCCACTCCAACCCAAGCCATGCTATAATTCTATGATTGTGTAAATATTCTATGTGTATATATATATATATATGTACATAAAGGTATCTCTATAAACATCTCCACACTGGCAGTAGCTCCCCAGGCGTACCGCTGTCCCATCACCCAGCGGGGACAGACCCAATATGCAACTGGCACGTTGAAAATCAGAGCCCATGGCCCGACCTGGGTGCTGCCTGGGCAATGCATGGCAGCCCAAAAAGAAAGAAAAAACGGTGACAAGGGATTCAGGGCACATGGATTCAGCCTGCACAGCTCTGTGGATGCTCACACCCCCATGACTCTCCAGGGCCCCCCCAGGACATTTTTGCTGGCTGAGGCAGGCAGGATGTAGCTCGCACTGCTGCATTCTTCTGCTTGTTCTGTTCCCTCTCATTTCTCTTGGGACCAGAGCTGAGCCTGGGGCCATGCTACCAGCAGTGGGTGGGGGCGAGGGATGCAGGGAGCTGCGTGCTCATCCTGGAGCAGGGGTGGCATAGGGGGATCCCTCTCATCCTCACTGATCCCTGCAGGGAGCAGCAGCATAGGAAAATAAAGGGGCTGCCTGCAACGTGTGAGTTGCTGTTTGCTTTGCAGGGAACAACCACCACCCCTGCAGCAGAGCGGATGAGGAGGGCAGCGGGGCACGCTGGGGACAGGGCTGCAGGGGGCACACGGGGTTGTGGTACCCGGGGCCGGAGGATGCTGGAGCTGGAATGTGAACGTGGGGATGAGCAATGAGGAACTGGCAGCAAACGAACCTGATTTCCTCACCCTGGTATTTGGCATCATTGGGGCATCAGCAGAGGCAGTGAGGACTGAAATGCAGCTCCAAAACATTAACAATGCATTCAAAAATAATTCAGCAATTAATATTTTCTGATTGAAAATGGCTTCACCCCAAAAGCCCCCCTGGGACCAACACGGGCACATCGTGCACGTCCCAGGCAGGAGCTCCAAGCTGCACCGCGTCCCAGCACAGCACCGAGCGCGGCTCTGCGCACAGACAGCACTCCGTCCTGCAGCTCCGCACAGCACCGCGTGCCCTCTGCAGGCACTGCTGTCTGTGTGAGGACAAACCGCTCCCGGGTGGGACATGGGGAAAAAGCCCCGAAGCCCCAACAAATAAAGCCCTAAAGCCGCCAGAGAGGGGAGAGAGAGGAGCTGCTACCAGGGCGCAGTAAGGCAGCCCTGCTGCTCGCAGGCACGCCCAGATGATTGCAGCTCAGAGCGGCCCCGGCTCCAACTATAATCCCATGCCCTACACTGGGGCTGCGATTCCGGCTGCTAATGAGGCGAAATTAATTGGGACCCGCACACAATGCGCCCACCTGTTGTGCCGGGCCGCACCATCTGCCGCCCACCTGAGGCCTCGCCGGTGCTCGGGGCTGGGCCGCGCCCCCGGGTCGTGGCGCCGTAAGCCGCCCAAGAAGCGGCGCGCACTTCGGCCGCCGTCCCCGCAATTCGGCCCCACGGAGCGCACCGGGACCCGTCCCCGAGGAAGCCCCCCGCTCGTGGCTTACTGCAAAGGAGCGCATGGCCCCCACGCACGTGGCCGCAGGCATTGCCCTGGGCCGCTCCGTCCCACCCGGGAGCGAAGTTCTCCTGTCCCCGCGCCGTGACTCAGCGCCCGCATCAATCATTGACCCCGCGCACGCTGCGCGGCCACGCGGGGCAGCACCGCGCGGGGAAAGGAGCGGCGTCAGGCCACGCCCCTTACGCCAAGCCACGCCCCTAAGACACAGACCACACCCCGTTCCCTCAAGCCACGCCCCCTCGTCTCCCCCCGCAGCCAATCGGCGGCCGCCGCCCCGCCGGTTCCCGTGGCAGCGCTGCCCGGTGGCGGAGTTCGGCGCCGGGCGGCGAGAAGCCGAGAGCTTATTTGCATGAACCAATAGAACGCGCGTATGCAAATGTAGGCAGAGCGGGTTGGCTGGGAGCGGGCCGGATAACGACGGTGGGGGCGCCTTTGTCCCGCAGAGGCGGCGGCGAGAAGGGAGCGGAGCGGAGCGGCGGCCGGGAGCGGCCGGGAAGCGGAGCGGGGCCGGGCCGGGCCGGGCGGTGGCAGCGCTCCTCTCCCGCGCGGCCGCACTATGACTTTGGAGGAGCTGCCTGGCGACCAGCGCACCGCCGGCAGGTAGGGACCGCGGGGGGTTGCGAGCAACTTGGGTGGCGAGGGAGGGAACGGCCGAACGGCCCGGTGCTGATGAGTTGCGTGCGTGTGCAGGATGGAGCAGGCGGGGGACGCGCTGGAGGAGGTGCTGAGCAAGGCGCTGAGCCAGCGGAGCCTCACCCTGGGTGTCTACGAGGCGGCTAAGCTGCTCAACGTGTGAGTGAACCGCTCTTGGTGTCCCCCACCCAACCCCCGGTCCCCCTCCGGTTCCCCCCGATGTTGACTCCGCTGTCTTCCTTCCCCCCCCCCCCACCCCCCCCATCCCTCCAGCGACCCCGACAACGTGGTTTTGTGCCTTCTGGCTGCCGACGAGGAAGAAGAAGGAGACGCGGCTCTGCAAATCCACTTCACCTTAATCCAAGCTTTCTGCTGCGAGAACGACATCAACATCCTGCGGGTCAGCAACCCGGCTCGCTTGGCCCAGTTGTTGCTTCCCGACGGCAGTCCTGAACCACCCACTGATCTCCATTGCGTCTTGGTCACGGTGAGTCCATTGCTGATGACTCAATGCCAGTGTCCCGGGGAGGTTCCCGAGGCCGAGCCGTCAGCAAAAGCCTCGGGAACCTCCCCGGGACCAAATTTGCTGTTATTTAAGAGGATTTCTTGCTCAACCAGCATTTTTCCCACCTTTTATCCAGAATCCCCACGCCTCCCAATGGAAGGATCCAGCGCTGAGTCAGCTGATGTGCTTCTGCCGGGAGAGTCGCTACATGGATCAGTGGGTGCCGGTGATCAACCTCCCCGAGCGGTGACCGAGTCCCAAACATCACAAAACCTTTTTTTTTTCAACCCGTCACTCAGGAATTGATCAACCTCCACCCCCGTAAAGGAAGACAGGAGGGAGGGGAGGGAAACAAACAAACAAACAAAAAAAACCCACAAAAAAAACCCACAAAAAAAAAAGGGAAGAAAAAACAAAGAAAGGATTTAATAATAATTAAGCTGTTATCACGATGACCGCCGAGGTGTTGGAAAGGAGCACGGAAGCGGAGCTGGAAGAGCCAACCCCCATCCCTGGAGTGGGGACACCGCGACGCCGACCGCCCCTTGGGCTGGTTTTTCTTTTTCAAGTGCAACTTCACAGTTTCTGGTTGAAATCTCTTAAAAGGAGCTCCAAAAAGGTTGAATCGGAACGCTTCGCTAACGATTTTATTGTATTTTTTGGGATGTTGATTCTCAAGTTTTTAATGCTAAGATATATAATAAGTTATTTTATGATATTGATGGAAAAAAATTATTTATACTCTGAGGTTTGAGAACCGGACTACCCTCGAGCAGTTGGTCCACAGCCGCACGTCTTTTAGCTGCTGCTGAAAGCAGCAACAGTGATGTAATTGTTGGAAATGGGACGGCGCTTTGTTTTTTTCGGGGTGTTTGTTTTTTCAAATAAAGTTTTGACTCTGCTCCTCGCTGCTGGGTTTTGCTTTGCCGCGCGCAGTCCCCGGGCTCAGCTCCTGTTGCGCTGCTCCTGTAATGGCACCTGGGCTCCCTCCCAGCCCCTCCCAACCCAGCAAATGGAACAGCAGCTGCCGTGCTGCAGGAAATGTGATTTATTTTTCTTGAGCGCCGCCGCTTTGCAGCGTAGTTCAAACACGAGGAAGCGTTTCAGCTGCCCTAACAGCTCCCACAGGGCCCGGGGCCTGTTCCAAGTTGGGGAAACCCCACTGCTTTGTGCGGGAACCCCTTTCCCGACGCTCCCTTTGCAGCCCCGCTGCCTGAGCACTGCACCACGCAGCCGTTTCTCCCCCCGCTTTGCTCCCTGTGCCTCTCGGAGCTGGGCAGGGGGGAGCAGCAGGGCCCACGAGCAGCTGCATGTGTTGTTGTTGCTGCACCCAAAGCGGGCCCCCACCCCCCCCCCCCCCCCCAAAGGCCCCCCCCCCCCCCCCCCCACTCCACCCCCCTCCAGGCCCTGCTTTTGCTGTGGGGAGCTGTGAGCATCGCCCACTCCGTGCCCCCAATTTCTGCATCCCCACTGCAGCCCAGCCCGGGGCTGCCCAACACGGGAGCTTCCCAAACATGTTATTTTTAGCACTGTGATTACAGCCTGTGGCCGGCGTCAGCAATTCTAAAGTGAACGCAGCCTCGGCGCTGATCCCGTGCTGCCTCCTCCCTTTGCATTCAAAATGCCTTATTCTGGCGCACGGTGCTTTGGGAGCGCAGATGTCACGGACCCAGCAAAGCCCGAGCGCAGCTGACCCCAAACACGTGCCAGCGCAGCTCGCTCCTTTTGTCCCACAGTGGGCCCCACAGGCTGCTGCTCACCCAGGGGCTGCAGCAGAGCGTGCTTCAGGCCTGGCTCCCACAAGCCCAGCGCGCAGCGAGGGCAGCCTGCAGCACCCCATCTATCTCCGTGCATGCATTGATACACACATGCGTGTGAAGCTAAAAGCCTTTCGCTTGGGAACAGCCTCCCTTCCCAGGCTGCTAACCAACACGGGACCTTTGACTCAAAACCAAAGTATGTCGAGATGAGAACAAGGAGTCCGAGTAGAGGCAGTTTTGGCAAAGCAAACCAGCAAAATGAAAAGAGAAAAAAAAAAACAATCTCCCCCTCCTCCCTCCCAACAGAACCATGGCTTTACCAAGGGTCTGCAGTACACCCAAACTTTTTTTTCCCCCTTTTGCAGCAGCAAAACCATGCTTGCAGAGAAGCAGAGCTGCACACCAAGCTGGCTCCTGGGATGGTGGGGAAGGGAGACCCAACGCACGTGGCTGCAGTGCCAGCCATGAAGCAGGCTCAGGTGGGGGCACCGAGGCAGTGCCCACCCTGCCCCCAAGGACCTCATGGTTTCATTTCTCCTTTTTCATTCTTCTATTGAGAGACCATGTTCCTGTACTACTGAGAGTACGGTTCCTGTACTTTCACTGCAGCATTTATAGTGAAAGAGTAAAGGTGCACATAGGAACGTAACCGCTGGAGCCCATGCATGACCCCATACACTGCATGTAGCAACACACAGCTGACCTGTAAAGCTGGGCGATGATGCCAGCAGAAGCAGCCAGCTGCATCTCACTGTCACTCTCAGGTGTTCTGTCTGAGCTGAGAAACACTGAAAAAGAACTGGTACAGTGTTTTCCATCACACAAAGACACACTGTGCCCACACACAATCCTTCTGCTCTTCGGAGGATAAGCGGCAGCGAAGGAGATGCTGATGTGAATCTTTGCCCCGGTGCTTCGAGGATGTCAACACTGCATGAAAATGTGGAAAAATGCACTCAGTGTGCAGAGAAGCAGACGCAGCAGTGAGAAGGTCTGAAGGAAAGGATTTCCTTTACCCCGTGGCACACGCAGCCCCACTGCAGCAGGGGGAGCGCCCAGAGGTTCCACGCAAGCAGAAAGCGAGCAGCCAGGAGCTCCGTGCCAGGACTTCTTTATTAGAAAGTACAAAGGTAAGCATCCTGTGTGCTGGGTGGGTATGGCAGTACGAGTGGGAAGGGCGAGAGGTGGCAGAGCTCCAGCCTACAGGAGCAGCACCGCAGGACCTCCTGTCGGTACCCGGCTCACAAACAGCACAGGGACAAAGCTAGACCTAACGCTGGCTCTGCACATATAACCCTGCATCACAGAGCCATTCTGGTTGGAAAAGGCCTTCATCAACCAGTCCAGCTGCCAATCCAGAACCTCAGGTTACCTCTGGTGGGGCGAGGAGCTCTAACCAGCACTGATGGCTCAATATATAAGGAGCAATATTTGGGCTACAGCACGAGCTCCTGCGCCTCTGCATGCCCCTGCTGGCCGCCCCAGCTCAGCTACTGACTGTGTCTAACTAGATGTGTTATAAAATGAGACTCAAAGATAGTAAAAAAGAAAAAAATAAGCATGGATCTGCATTATTGTTTGGAAATCATTGCTAGAAAAATAGTCTAATTATAAAAATAATTTGAATGTAAGCACAGAGTAAGCAGTACAGTTTTCTTATTGCCAGCCTCGCGTTCAGATTTTAAAGCTATTTGTTAAAGAGCCTCGTTAAACAAATATATAATTTCTCAATATATTATCAACAGTGCGTATATAATTTAATATAGAAATGACAAATAGGCAACGTAAGACAGTAAATTACAAGTGGTTAATAAGTCCTGTAAGCATCCTTACAGGAACGCGCAGCGATGGCCGCCCACAACTCCAGCCCTGGACCACAGCTACAGAGAAAGGCAGAATCGTTTTAAGTCCCCTGGAAGTTTGTTGTTAATATGCAATGTTTGTATAAATATCCTATTAAAGTTTATATATATATATATTTATATACACACACGCAAGGACTTTTTTATGATGTATATATATCAAATGACTTCCTTGATGGAAAGGCCCCCTGTTACACCTGCACAACCACAATCTGGATGCAGTTTGGCATTTTTTCCCCTTTAAGAGGGGATTTAGGAAAGAACCAAATTCTTGGGTGCCTGCACAAATCGTAAGTGAGACCTCGAGTGGCAGAACCACACCTCTAACTCCGCCACAAAGACACGAACTACGAGCCTGCCGCCTCTGAATCTTTGGACAGCTTTTCTTTTTTTAATGTCAACACAGATTTTTGATGAGAGAAATGAGAAAACCAGAATTAAAACTGAAAGCTGCTTTTTCAACTCCTCTTGAAGGCTAGGAAGTAAACCCTTGGCAACCTGACTCTCCGCAGGTGAGGTTTTACATGACAAAAACCCTACCAAGAGGAACGAGCACACCAAGGGTGTCAGCAGGAGCCTGGAGCTCTCCAGCAGCCACTACCATCATTCCTCAAGGTAGCTGTTGCTCGATAATGCACTTCTAAGTGTGCACGTGCACAAATGCACATCTGAATGCTGCAGAGGGAAGCCCTGCTCTGCGTGCACACTTGATTTCAACAATTGTGACACCACCAATGTTTCATAATGGGGATTCCAACTCTTAGCCCGGCTGTGTTCTGCAGCAAAGCCAGGCAGCTTTGGTCTGTGTGTGTGAGGCCACAGCAGGAGCGCAATCAGAGCCACGGCTCTGTAAAGGGACTCCGCTCCTCTGGCCAAGGGAAAAGTGATTGAGTGTGAAATCTCACTTCCTACCGGAGACTGGGAGCAGAAGAAATGCTTTAGAAAGCCTAAGAGATTGTTTCTACACGTGAGAAGAGGACAGTGAATACCGGCTACCTTACAGGTTGTTTGCCTGCACATCTGCCTGCAGGGAGCTGCAGAGGCACTGCTGTGCCCCTATAACAAAATGCACGTCTTCTTGTCCTTGAATGGGTTTTCAGAAGCAGGAATGCCCATCAGCAATGGATCTTTCTTGGCGTGTTCTTCGCAGTAGAGCATTAGGTCTGCTGATGCCTTTGACACCTGCAGAAGACAGAAGATACAATGGCCACTATTTCCCCATAACCAGCAATAGGAGCGGATGTGACCCTGCATGAAGGGAGGGATGCTGGGCCAGCAGCACCTCACAGGCCCACACCCTATTTCCTGCAAGTGACAGAGCCCTGTGCCTCGCCCTGGGGCCAGCTCGATCCACAGAGGGGAGCTCCTCCAGCTGCTCTGGCACTGGTTTGTGACACGAGGCAATAGGATGGCTCTGCTCATACAGGGCTTCTGCAGAAGAACCAAAAACAAACAGGAAGGGCTCAAAATCGTGCAGCAGGTTTGTAATAAGGAACTTATTGTCTATAATGCTGGGGACAATAAACAGAAGTGTCCTCAGATGACTTAATGCTTTCTAGAACACTAAATATGGTCTCTCCTTGCATAACCCTGCACCAAGAAAGGGTACCTTGCTGTGTGTGTTTCTGAGTTTGCACTGCTGGCACCTCCAGGGATGGGGCACCCATCACAGGGTGCACAATTAAGAATGACTTACTATTATGCAGATTTTCCAAGCTGAAATGTAAGCACCAAGTTGCAAGACGGGGGAAAATCTGCACTGTGTCCCCTTTGCACATGTCCTGTCTGGGGAAACCAGGAGAAAAGAGGGGCCGGGGAGGGCCGTGCTCTCACCTTTATTCTTTCTATTGAGGCTTCTATTCTCAGCTGCTGGACAGTCCTCCGGGCCTGAGCTATGCTGTTGGTGGTGCTGGCTGTTTTACCCGACATTTTCAGCGAGCCGGCGATGCTCTGTTGAGAAAAACAACCAGTTATATTTCCAAAGGTGGCACAGCACGTTGAGCTGCTTCTCCACAAAGACACAACAAGCTGCAAGACGCGTTATTATATTTTTTCTTATTTTACACGACAGGACTGTCAGCAGAGCGGCACCAAACACCCTCAGAAAAATTGCGCCGAGCTCCAGCGCAACGCAGCGCTTCTGCTGTCCCCCACCCCACGTCTGTGGCAGCTTTACAACATCCCAGGGAAAAAAACAAAAAACAAAAAAAAACAACAGCCAAAGTTCACAGAAATACTCCCAGCTGCTGTCTGCTCCCATATGGCCATATATGGAGGCATAGCAAGAAAAAAAAAAGCACAGCCCCAGGACTTGGCTGCTCTGGGTAAGGAGGGAAAGCAGGGACCCCGCTGCGGGCGGCGTTTGGCTGCTATCCAGCAGGGCAGGAGGATGCTGCTGCTGTCACTGCTCACAGCTGCCAGCCCTGCACAGCTTGAGCCCAGCCAGGCAGGGCCACGGAGTGCTGAGACTCTGCGGTGGAGGAGCTCAGTGGGGGTGGTGCAGCCCTTCCTGCCCTCAGCTCTGCACGGAGGGGCTGGGACAGCGTTTTGGAGAGCACTGGTAACCAGGTCCTGGCCAAAATGTATCGCAGAGCCCCCTGTAAACACAGCTGTGAGCAGGCAGCCAGCAGCTCAGAGCTGCTTTCAGGCAGCACTGCCCCGTCAGACCCGTCTGTGCAGCAGCACGCGAGCACTAGCAATGCACAGACTCCACTGTTTGTTTTACACAGATCCTCCAGAATAACTGGCTCCGTGGTGCTGTGCTTAAATCATTTACAGCACTACAGGGGCCTGAGTCAAAGGCAGCTGAATGTGACCTTTCTGGGGCCACGCACAGCCTCTCCTCGCAGGCCCCTGTTACCCACACGCTGGCCAGGGCAGCAGTGCTGTTTTTCCTCCCACTGCTCTGTGTGCTGAGAACAGCATTTCTGCTCACTGAGCCCCTGGTTTGGCACAGCCCACGTTCCCAAACTTCCCGTCCCTCCTGTGGGGCCCAGCTGCGTTAATGCCCAGCTTGCCCCCAACAGCAGCACTTTGTGCCAAGGAGGATGTGATGCCATCAGCACCCAGCACCCTCCACACCAACATCTTCCAGCACTTTCCCCTACTAACAACTCACAGCAGCAATGCTCCTGCTTACCCTAATACGCCTGTGAGCTGAGTGCTGAGGACATGGGACTCAGTCCCACCGCTGCTTGCTTCAATCACAGCAGAAAGCCAAGAACTCCCACAGGAGGTGCTGGCTCAGTGAAGTTCAGTGAGCCCCTTCCTACCCAACTCAGGCAAGATCTGAAGCAGGAGGGGCTGCAACCTGCACCAACAGTCCTGGCAAGCAGCACACTGCCCGGGGCATCACTTATGTGCAAAAAATGAGTCCGTAGTGCAGCTGGGACAACATTGGCTGACTAGGAGAAAATATAATTTCAACCCCATATCCATTAAAAACGTCTTTAAATTATTAACAAAGCTAAGGCGATTAACTTTTTCTTAAGCATCTTATGATCCACTGATGAGAAACCCTGTGAGTGCTGTCCTAACAGGTATTTCGTGCTTGGCCACTTGCAGCTGACTCCTGCTGCTCCTCAAACCCCCCTGCGGTGAGTCACAAGCAGAGAGAGCTGCTGTTCTCCCTGCTGAACCCCCCGAGCACAGCGAGCACAGCTGCTGGATGCTGCATGCAGCATCTAGCAGCTGAGAAACTGTTTTGCTGGCCAGGGAGCAGGCAGCAGCAGGATGCAGGAGGCCGTCCCATCCAGCAGCTTGTTACTGCAAATGGGCAAGCGATGCCTCCTGCTCGCACGCAGGTAGGAGGGATCTAATAATTGGTACTGGGCAGCATTAGAAACTTACTTCCTGGAAGAGATATTGAAAACATAGTCATGAATCTCTCTGATGTGCACACAGCCACGTGGCCGCCGAGCAGGCAGCTCCTGGGCTCCCCAGCCTGCTTTGCAGGTGTGTGGCTGGGAGGAGACAGGCATGAGACAGAACTGGTTCAAACGCTGCCTGTGCTCCAAGTGACCCATTCCAGGGTAAATGTGGAAGTTCTCTGAGTTCAGAGTCTTTAAACTTGCGCCAGTGCAAAGATCACAGCACCAAGCAGCGCTTGGCAGCGTGCAGGGCTTTTGGTTGCTGCATCTGCAGCACAAACTACGCACACTCCTCTAAACGCTTCCATCCCAGGTTTCTGTGTGCAGTTAGCTGGACGAGAGCTGGAACAAAGCTCCTGAAATAAGAGCATAGGACATCTTGGTGACTGCAGGGAGGGGAGGCACAGCTGGGTTGTGCAGGCTGTGCAGCCCTGCCTGTGCCTGCTGCCCACGCTGCCAGTCCCCAAGCAAAACTCCCAAAGGTGATGAGAACACGGCTCCTGGGGGAGGCTGCATCCCATGTAGCAATGTTGCTCCTTGTCTCTGCGAAGTTGCAGTAATTGCATGAGGCTACAGATCACAACCAGCCCCTCCTCACCAGTGCACGCAGGCTGAACACTGCTGGGGGAGGAGGGAAGGCAGGGTGCTCTGCATGACAGCAACTCGCCCTGCAGCGCTGCAAGCCTGTTCCAGCCTGAACCCAAGGCATGCAGGGAGGCAGCAGGTGGCAGAGCTGGATGGTGAGTCAGCTTGGGCAGCAGGGCGGGCACGGCGCTCCCGGAGCAGCTCTGCAGCTCAGCGTGTGTGATGCAGCTGTAAGGAGGGATGCACAGGAGTTCAAAATGCTGTGCACAAACAGCACGGCAAATCCTGCCACCGATTCAGATAGGCTGCACGCAACACCACGCCGCAGACAAGCTGCTGTTAATCACAGAGATGCAGTACCCCACAGCGTCCTGCATCACTAAAAGTGGCGTCACTCAAATATTGAAATGCATTTTGATGGCGTGGTTGGTGATTCAACCTGCAAATTACTCAAGAGAAATGGGAAAGCTGACGGACATAAACACATTTGTCTGGAAATAGTCACCATCTGTTTGCAAAGGTTCACATTCAGATCATTTGCTGTATTGCTGGGAAAGAGGGAGCGCCACAAAGAAAAGGTAACAAATCTGAGACCATCGGCTGCTTTGGAACCTGCTCTGCAAAGAATACAGTATGAAATCAGAAGAGCCTCGTCCTTTTGGAGGTTCCATTTCATTCAGGATTAAAGCACGGTGCAGGAGCAGAGCACTGCCCCCACCCAGCTCTCCCTGCCTCCCGCAACACTAAACGTGTCAAAACAGCCCTTCAGGATCAGTCAGGGATGGCCCAGGAGGACGGGATCACTCAACAGGTTAAACCAGACCATGCACAACTATCCCTGTACCTCCACCACGCAGACCCAAGAGCCAGCAACTGCTCCACACGGTTCCCGTGCTGCCAGGTTGGGCTGTGCAGCAGCAGCAGAACCCCATCGCACCGACACGCGGCTTCTCTGGAAATGTGTCAGCTCTCACTGGCTTTTTATTGCTCTGCTCCAGAGCTATTTTCTTTCAGATGGGGCCAGCTAAGTTGTGCAGCTTGCGGGCCAGCTAGTGGCCCAGCTTTTCTGCTGCAGAATCACCATGCAGAGGATGGCCGTGGCTCAGAGCTGCCCACTGCCCAATACTCACATTTTAGAGGGGAAAAAAAAAAGAGGCTTCCAGCAGGGCTTCTCATTCATGCTGCTGGATCTGATAAGCAGCACACCTGCTGCAATGATAAGGAGCTCTGCGGGCACACTGCAAAGTCAACACAGTAACATCATCATTTTGGAACTTCGTATGGATACAGACAGAGCACTGACCTACTACAACCTGAGCCCTAAAACTCAGATCCCAGCCTCCAAAGTTTTCATTTCTTCTACTGAAAAGCTATGGAGTGGAAAGAAAAAGCAAACAAACAAGAAAGACCTTGATTTTCTCCCAAAGTAATGGTTGCATCCCTGAGGAGTAAGATAGTTCAACATCTGCCGATTGCTCAGATTTCAGCATTTCATTTTCTAAACATACACATACACACAAAAATTAAAAACCAGTCACTGTGGAATTAAAATATACTACATTCCCCCCTCATTTTGTGTCAGTGGGGGCAGGCTGGCTCTGCTCTGCCTTTGTCTCCCATGGCCAGGACTCCTTTTGCCACTGGAGTGGGTGGAGCCTCTCCAGAACCCCTGCCCTGGCTCGAGGAGTGACCTCGTTAGGGAAGTTGCAAGGCTTACTTTCCCTACTGACTTGCTTTGTTAATACATCAGATCCCTAAAAAACAAAAACATGACATTAGAAAATTAAATTGCCACCTTTCCTCATCTCCAAACAAACAGAAGCAGCATTACTTTAATGGTCCTCCTAAGATTACCAAATATCTTCTGCACAGAGCTTCGCATACAAGTAGGTCATCTCTCCCAGCACTGTTTACCCTCTGAGTTCCTGGCAACTACCCTGATAAATTAGCTGCTGCCAACATCTCATCTGTCTGTATCCATGCTCAAACTGGGTGATCTCCTCCGGGGTGCATCTACCTAAAGGTACATGGCACAGATTGCACGGAAGGGCTCTGCACACCCCCCAAGGACACGAGGTGTTACCGCTGGGATCTCTTGCAGCCTGGTGGCAGTGCCCAGACAGGAGCACGGCTGAGGACCCGCTGTGCTTGCTGCTGCAAGGATGTGCACGAGGTGACAGCCCACGGTCCCCCAAGTGCCCACAAGTGGCCACGCAGAACAAGGGCCCAGCAGGACCAGGGTGAGGGATGAGGGAAACCTGCCACGCTGAAGCCACGGTGCAACTCCCCGCTGTCTGAGTCACAGCTAAAAAGAGACCAAATTATCAGTCCCATCAACAGCCTTTTCCCAGCAATGCTACCCAAGACCAAAGCATTTCCACAGAAGTGCTCTGAAAACATGCACAGCTATGTCTGAAAACAGATGGGGTTTATTTTTTCCAGCTATGGCCACTCTAATAAAAGAAGTGAGCTCCCGTGCTCGTGCTCCACACCCGCTGGGGAAGGTTTGCCTGCAGCTCTCCCTCTGCACAGGGCTCACCAAAGCACAGCATTTACTGTGCCACGGGGACAAGTTGCTCTTTGCTTCCAGCCTCCAGCACACCACACAGCTTTGATTTTCCCCTTCTAAATAAAAGAGCCCGCAGGAGCAGAAGGGTGCAGCAGCTTGTGCTGCAGGAACCAGCAGGGCTGCCGGCCTCCAGCAGGCAGAACCCACCTCCAAGCAAGCACCGTGGCGTGGCGCGCCCTGCCGAGCGCTCGTGGTCACCTCGTGCCCCATCCATCCATGGTCCCTGCCCTTGCTCTGGGTTTTATTGCTTCTCCACTCCTCCGTTCTGAAAGGGTGACATCAGCTGCTGCAGGAACACATTTTTCAGTACGTGCCTCACTGCAGAGGGGCACAGCCAGGTACCCCATGCACAGAAATGCTGAAAATTCTTCCCAGCACGCAGCAGTGGGGGAGGATCAAGCAGGGACGTGGGGAACCCCGGCACAGCAGGAGGGTTTCACCAGGCTCAGGCAGCAGCTCACGGCTTCCAACAGCACCCGCTGCTCTCCCTTCGTCACATAAACCCTTCCTTTCAGTAGTAAAAAAACACCTTTTTGTTCGAAGGCTGTCAGCAGTGGAAAGAATTATGATGGGAAAGGTGCAAACAACAGCAGGCACGAGAAGGCTGCGTGCCCTCTCCAGACACTCGCAGCAGCACATGCAGGCCAAGGCTCCTGCATCAGCAGCAGAGTCAACAAACGAGTGGAGCCAAACAGGCCAGTGGGAAGGCTTAGCTCATCTTTTGGGGAAAACACCTTTTTCCATGGAAAACTTTGGACTTTGGTTTGTTTAAATAACGACCTTTTAAAAAAAAAAAAAAAAAAAAGGAGGATGCTCACCAGCCCCATTTGGCCACGGGAAGGTTTAACTACAAAAACACATGAACCATCCAGAGCACATTTCACACAGAGCGTATGCTCGCGTTTTTTAACAAATAAGAACAGAAATAGCCACAGCCAGGCAAAGCTGACCCCATTCCCTACATGAACCCTGTTTTTAAGACTTTGCCCTACTTCTTTCCACAGGCTGCAAGGAAGGAGGTTAAAATACAGCAGGCGCTCAGAACAACGGCCTCAGCAGGTACGAGGCTGGCACTGCAGCTGGGCTCCAGCTGGGATAATTAAAGACCAATCTATCTTCTTTACTCTTTTGGATCTAGGAGTGCTGGGCCACCTGCTGAGTGAGATGTAATTAAAGCAGCACTGCTGGAGCTCGGCCGGGCATGGCAGCTCTGTGCTGCACAGCTGCTCCGTGCTGCACAGCTCGTGCTTCATGCGTTATACGAAGGCAGCTCTAGGCTACAGCAGCTGCAAAAGGGTTCAGCCCGGTGCCCTGCTAGTATTTCTTTCAAAACAAGATACCTTTTACGTCGAATATCTCAAAACTGTAGACGAATAAAGCAGCCCAGAGCTGGGGTCAGCGTGAACCCGACATTAAAGCTAATCTGCACGTGCAAGCTTCCAGCATGTCTCCCTTTTACAGTGACAAAAGCCATGCGTGGGGCTGATAAAGGCCATGTGCCGGGAGCTGGGACATAGAAACGCTTTCCTTTTAGACTCTCTGGGATGGAGGAACTGTTGGACAGGTCCAGGAGCAGGTGTGAGCACACTCCTTCTCTGGGGTGCCAATCACAAGGGCTTGGCCAAAGGCAGCACTTCTGCTCCAAGAACGATTGCAAAGTGGCATGGTGGGATCCACTGTTTATGGTTTTGGTGATTCCACAGCAAACACTGCAGACTTACAAGTGAAACTATGCCCTGTCCTGCAGTCTCCCCAGGCATTTCACAAAGCCTGAAGCTGGTTCCTTCTTGCACGTCACCACCGACCACAAAGGCTCCACCAGCCCAAGCAAACCACCAGCTCCCTGCTCCTTCCCAGCTTTGCCCTCAAGACCTTTTTGCAGCAACCCTACCACCAGCACCCTTTCACCCCACCAGGGTTTTGCTCCCACCTCCGAGGGCAGCGATTTTGCTTACTCCTCCGTGACACCTGAGATAGCCGCCGTGCAATGCTGCATGCCCCGCTGCCTGCCACGCAGTGCCAAGGATTCACCAGTTTCTGCAGGCTCCCTGAGCGCTGCGAGCGCTTCGGCACGTGTGGTTTGCCCAGGCACCTGCGTGGGAGCAAGGAAGCTGCAGGCTGGGCTGAGACTTGAATGCTGCAGTTGGTTTTCCTGTGGGAAGTCATGGCTGCTCCATGCCGGGTTTGTTCCGACTTGCAGAACCCAAAGCAATGTGACTGCATGCCAAGAACTAAACACTGTGGCTGGGCACTGAAATAACCTTCAAAGCAAGCACTGCAAAAGCTAACCATGGCGATATTTCTAATATAGGGACTCGCTGTCCTAAGGGTAACCTTAAGCAGAAAGCACACGAGTAAGGAGATAACCAGCACCCCTCCACCAGCCGGCTGCCCTGCTGGGCAGAAGCAGGCAGCACAACACGGCCTGGGCTGGCCCAGCTGCAGGATGGACAGACAGCACTGCACGGGGCCGCACTGACACCCAGTGGAAGGCAGGGTGAGATGCCTGGCGAGGGACTGAGTGCCTTCCTTCTGCCAGACGCAGTGAGAAATGGGATCTGGCAAGCAGGGAAATGCCTGAATGCCACCCTACGGTTGCAGTGCCAACGTTCGATATAGACTAGAAACAACTGGGTTTCCTTAAAAGAAAGGAAGACAGTTTGTACAAAGAAAAGGTAAAAAATTAATCACCTGCAGCACGTAGCACGGGGTGCTCAGCACGAAGCACGCTGATTCCTGGGGACTTACCCCACAAATTGCAGTGCAGGTGGAGAAGACCCAGAAAACCCAACAGCTTTTTTTTTTTTCTTGCTGGGCACAGAAGCTTCTGTTCTGTGCAGGCTGTCTTTTTGTATAGTCTGCACAAGTGCCTATTCAAATGTGAGCCACAGAACACACAGAGCAGAGAGGTCCCTAAAACAGAGAACACAGCGCTGTGGTGCTCGCTTCTTCATATAACCTATACTTGAGATTGTTCTCAACTGTAAATTCTCAAAATGTTCTTTTTTTCTTTTCTTTTTTATAACTACAAACAATGCTACCAGTCTCTTCATTAGCTCATCTTTCTAAAATGCATAAAAATCCTCGACAAAAATCCAACCGAATTTGTCCTTCTGGGTACCCTGGTAAGGATGTGCCCTTCACCACCAGCTCCATTTCACCAGGACAGCTCTGCTGGCTGAGCCTGCACTACAGCTATGTTTCATTTCAAAGTCAGCCCCCAAACACATGATTCTGTCAAACCCAATTTACTTGCTGGGAAATGAATAGCGGAAAAACCTGCTTTCATTTTACTCTGTATTTTCACTGACTGGACTTTTTCTATCTTTAGTATAAATGAAAGCCATGAAAGCTGACTTCTACATCAAGGTTACTTGGAAAACATCTGAGCAGTGCTGTTGTAAAGCCTTCAGGTTGATATTGTCAGCAAAGGCAATCTGCACGCCCTGCCAAGCTGGGGTACCTTTTCTCCCAGGAAATGACCTGCTCTTCCACACAGCATTCCCCAGCTTGCTTACAAGAGAAAAAGACACAAACTACAGAAAGACTCTGGTTGTACCAAAATCTGTTGATCTTACAGCATGTAAAGCAGGAGCAGTCAGCAATCAAAGCACCAGACTGGGAGTCACAAGATGCTGCTCGGCCTCAGGTTCCGCGGCCTTCAGCGAATTCTTTTGTCTGAAAAAGATAAAATCATGAGTGCTGGGAGGAAATCTCTGCTAAGAGCTCCCTGGTTCCTGGGTCAGAGCCACTACAGGGCTGCAAAGCTGAGGAGGCTCAGGTGGGACCTTACTGCTCTCTACAACTCTCTGAAAGGAGGTTGTAGGGAGGTGGGGGTCAGTTTCAGCAATAGGATGAGAGGTAATGGCCTGACATCGTACCAGAGCTGGACACTGGGAGAATCTCTTCTCCATAGAGCACTCGGCACTGCACAGCTGCCCAGGGGTCACCCCTGGGGGTGCTCCAGAGCTGTGGGGATGTGGCACTGAGGGCCGTGGGCACGAGGTGGGCTTGGGGGGCTGAGAGAGCTTTTCCAACCTTAATGATTGTATGGCTCTATGACCATGCAGGTGTGGCTACAAGAATTTATCAGATTATTTATTTCAAGGGAAGGGAGAATATAGGAAGAAGGATCTGCACTCTGTCACAGTCAGACAATAACAACAAACACATCCCAGCAAATACAGACATTTATGGAGGCTTCCACGCTACCCCTTGCTAACTGATGTAGCCAACAAGGAACAGCCTGACCTATGTGGGAGAGGCAACTCCCTTTAAGCAGCATTTCTGCCTTCAGTGCTGGAAACTCACCTACATAGGGCAGTCCCGTAACTCGTCCGCCTTGCTTTGCTTTTATTTGTGCAGTGACCCTGAAACAAAGTCAGATAAAAACGTTAAGTACTTCATAGTGCAAGAAAGTCAAAGCAAAAAGGGGTGACACTTGTGGTTTAATCCTGATCACAAAGACTATTTCGGTTTGAGTTCAGCTCCACAGAACGCTGCCTCAGGCTGCCCTCTGCCCAGCTCATTGCCTTCCTGAGGACACAGCCTTGGCTCTCTGGCTGCCCCCCCCCAACAGAAGCCTCCCCACACCCCATTCTCCCTTCCAGTATGCTGTGATTCAAGGAACCAACACATGACTACCAGATTCTGATATGGGTTAACAGGAAGAAATAGAATGAGATCAACAAACCATGAAGCTCGTTTGGCATTAGAGTCCAATAAATACAAGAACCTCAGCTGGTCATTTTTTTTTTACCACAGGGGGCCCTCTATGCAGCAGGCATGCACCCACCCGAGTCAGGCAGCCAGGGGCAGGAGAACCCCCCCAGCCCCCCAGCACAGCACACAGCCAGGGGCAGCTGCCTGTCACCTGTGTTGCAACTGCAGCTGCAGGCAAATCGCGTCCCTCCCTTTCTGGGAAGGAAACAGCAAAGTTCCAGGCACGCTGCAAAGCTGTGCTGCTGGAGCCTCTACCGACATCCCAGCAGCCATGCTAAGCAGCAGGAGACACAACCCTGAGAGCCCTGATTCCAGCCCAACCCCAGCTCACCACCCCACAGCCCCACAGCTCTGGAGCACCCACCACTCCCAGGGCAGCCCGTGCCAGTGCCCAGCCACTCTCTGAAGACATTTCTCCTAATATTTGACGCACACGAAGCCTGTGGGTGCGCAGGCTCAGTGCAACACACCCAGAGGTACACTCAGTACGTGCTATAAGTCATAAAACACGCAATTACTAATCTAATACTCATTAGTATTCGGTGTATTAACCTTTCCCATCATTTACAGTGCAAAGTTCTATGACTGTATCTCTGCAGAGACATCACCTTCCAGGTACACCGCAAACCGCTGACCACACGCACCGGGCATTACTGAGCTGAGGAAGCAGCTGGGACACTGATAACTCATTAACCAAGGCACGGCAGGATCCAGGATCACCACTGACACTTTTTGGATGAGAAACCAGCACTGTCTGCCAGTGGCAGGGTGCCCTGGCCCAGCGCCCTGCATGGAGCAGTGGGTGGCTGGGTGCAGGGCAGGCAGGCCTTCAGTGCGCCAGCCTCAGCAGCAGCCGCTCTGCGACCTGCAGAGAAAGGAGACACACAGATGGGCTCTGCCATAAATGCCACGCTGCTTCCCACACTGGAAATGGCACCCAGCCCTCAATAGCTGCTGTTAGAATCTCTGTGCAGAGTAGAAGAATGAGTTACATGAAGTCAGACACAGCCCAGCTGCAGGCGGTCCCTGCTATCCCAGCTCTGATCTCGTGCTTCTCACATACAGCAAGGAAATAAAGCAAGCAGCATGCAGCCCTCCTGCACATACCTGTGACGGCTGTGCCGTGCAAAATGAGTTGCTAATGAAAACCAGCCTCTGCTTGCTTACACAACGGCCAGCTCTGGTCCTACAGCCATTACAGAAAGGTAAGAAAAGTTGTAATCTACCCACCTCCGCTTCCTGACAGCGGGCAAATCAAGGTCTAGAAGCACCCTGTAAATAATTAGGACTCATAAATCATGGGCCACTTTCTGCTGTGGAGCCACAAGGCCTCAGTACTCGGCCCCACACGGAGCCCCTGTTGGGAGGAAGGGCAGGCCGGTGCTGAGGGAGGCTGGGAGCCCGCACGACTCTGGGCTCAGCAGCAGCCACACGCTGGGATATAAGGAGTGAAGAGAGAGGAGGAGTCTTCTTCCCACTCCAAAAGCTCCTCCGAAAGGAGGAAGTTCTGGGAGTGCTCCCACAGGAGCAGCACCGCTCCGGGGACGAAGCCCCTGGCAGCACAACGCAGGCTCAGCAGGACCAGGCAGCCCACCAGGACCAGGCAGCCCACCAGGACCAGGCAGCCCACCAGGACCAGGCAGCCCACCAGCCTGCTCAGCCCCAGCCCCCGACTTCTTTGGCTTCACTCTACAAACCTCCCTGCTGCACTCAGCAGCTGCGGCACCGAGAGGCACAGGCATCTCCTGACAAACTGAACCGGAGACCCTTTGCTTTGTTACTCGGAAATGAGCATCTCCTGGACGTCTGCATCACTGCAGACCCACCCCTCACACTGCCCTGCACCGCCCCAGGCCCCCCCACGCAGGGACAGCGTCCTGCAGCTCAGGGGAGCAGGGCAGAGAGACGCTGTGGTTTTTACGTGAACCGATGTGCTGCTGCCTGACATTTCAGGACGTGCATTTTTCTTCCTTCTAAGGTTTAATTCTCATGCTGCAAGATACCAGTGAGGATTTTACGAGCTCGGTAATAAACTGAATTTACACACAAACACAATCTTACCCACTCCTGCGATGCACTGGCCTGTCTAAACCACGCTGGCCTGAAGCTGATGCTCTGTTGTAAAGCAGAGGAGGGGCAGGTAGCTCAGCCCTATCCGACTCCTCATTTCCTATTAAATAATAATTATTTACAAAGCAAGCATGTGAGCGGCAACGACGGCCCCGTTCAGGCAAGGTTTCATACCCAAAGCACTGGCTCTCTGCCCCTCTGCAGACAGCAGGGTCAGACATGGCAGCAGCATCCCACCATGCCAGCAGCAGCCTTGGGCAGCACAGGGGGAGCTACACAGCACCTTTCTCCAGAGCTTCACTTTCCTAACGCAAACAAGAGCCAGCCACCCCCGGACAGAACTGCTCACACACCGCTGTAAGATGGCAGCGAGTGTAAATGCCTTCTGTATCTGCCCGCTTTCGTTTTTGAAAACAGAAAGGAAATTTTCTTCTGGAAACACTTCTGGCCATTCCCCGCGATGATTGATGACATTGCAAAGAACCTTTTTTCTCTTTTATTAACTTCAAAGGTATGCACAGACACATCACGTATCTTAGATTGGCTGCACCAACTGTTGAGAAAACATAAGCAGAAAGACCTAACAAAACAGGACAGAAATCCAAACATGTCCAATTAGGGACAGACAGCCCAGAAAAAGCCTTTCTGCAGACAGACTTCCTACGCTATAATTGCTTTTAAATTGAAGCTCACATTGATACACAATTAAAATGCCTGTTTGTGCCAAATACACCCATGTTATACGTACATATATACGTACATCAGCACATGTGCATCACGTACAAGTGTGATGATGCCATGAAAGCTTTGCTGGGACACACACAGAAGTAGCGATGCTCCTGGGTTGACCATAGGCCAAAGGATTTCTTTTTTCAGAGACAGAGTCTGTACTCAATAGCACTGATGCTACTGATGGAGGAACCAAGTGTGGCAGTGCTGCCCACCCCCAGCTGGCTGCTGGTGCCGTCCCAAGGCACAGGAGGGAGGAAAGCCCAGGAAAGGCAGCACCAAAACATGCCAGAAGCACGGGAGATGCACGGCCCCAAAGCACATCGTACAGATGGCCAACGCTGCACCCAGTTCTACACCCTCCTGTCAGGGCAGAGCCACTGCCTGTGAGGCTCTCCCACCCACCCAGCAGTGCTGCTGCAGCTATTCCTGCTCTGCAAGCCAGACTGGCAACTACAGGTTTCCCTGATCCTCAGCCCACGTCTTCCCTTTCCAGTGATATCCACTGGCTCCTGATGAGAAGAACCCTCAGGCTGACGTGTGCCCACTCTGGTGAGACCCTGCTCCAGGGCAGGGCTGCACCCCTGGCCAAGGTGAGCAGCAGCCTGGACCCTGCTGCAAAACCCAACCCATGCTGCCCACCTCACTGCACCCCGTCCACCCCAACCCAACCCAACCCACCCCACACCATCTCACACCATCCCACCCCGACTGCCAGGAGACATTTTGTTCTCCTCATCCTGGAGCACCCAAACCCACTGATTTCTTCCCCATACTCAGTCCTACATCGACACCTACTCTCCAAGCACCCCACTGATACCAGGACACTTAAAGCTCAGTTCCCACACACGGGTAAAGCAGCTTCGGAACTGTGATGATGTAAATGGCTCAGTTCTCATCCCAGCAAGGGGAAGAGGCCGTTCTACCTACCAACACCCCAGCAGCCACAGGCACACAGCCTGTCCTCCGTCATTCAGCACATCCAGGCGCTCCGATTCTTGCTCAAACTCCATCACATGCCAAGATGCTGACACGGAGACAGGAAGCCGAACATAAACACGCCGCCTGCTTTACTGAACATTCAAAGAAACAAAGCTAAGAATATGGATTTGTTGGAGTCTCTGGACAGAGGGAAAATAGAGAGTTCCACCAGAACTCCGAGGACTTCTGCCATCACCTCTGCTCTTTGCAGCATTCCCAAACAACATATGGAGTGAAAACTTCTCCTTCATGTCTTTAGGATTTTCTCTTCTCCCTCCCTTCCACAGCCCTCAACAGCTCATGGGGAAGAACAGAAACAAGGGGATTCCAGAGGGGCCCACAGTGCCGAGCGCAGTACAAACACTCAGGTTTGGAAAAACTGGGTCTCATTGTGTAACATGACAAAATGCAGAAAACAGCTGCATGACTCCAGCAGTGATTAACTCGGAGCAAATCCCGAGAGCCATCAAACATCTGCAGCTTCAATTTCCCAAGAAATGGCGAGTCTGAAACTACTTTCCAGATTTGGGGGAACTTGCTTTCTGCTTTCATTAAAGCCAATGAAAGCTTTACTACCGATCCTATCTCAGCAAGATAAGGGCTTTTCTATGCAAGGCCAGGAGAGCCAAGAGCCCCACTCATTTCTGCATTTTTGGTAAGCACAGATGACCATTTAATTTGCAGAAACACAATCCTTCTAAGAATGCAGCTAAATCATTTGGCCAATATTATCACAGCAAGCTGATTACACACTGCTCAGCAAGTACCTCCTTCTCCTGCCCCAAGAAGATGCTCGTGCCATAACCTTTGCTCCAGTGCAGGGACGAAGTGAGAAGGCTGACAGCGATGATTTCTGAGGCCACACCAAGTGCTTGCAGAGCAATTAGAGCTTGCTTTTGTAGCAGAGCCTAATCAGAAGATGCTGCATCAGGACCAGGGCAGGAAGCTCATTCCCACTTGGAAGAGCTACGGTGTGGGGCAGCTCCCTGGCGGGCTCAGTGCTTCCAGAGCTATTGTGGGCCTGCATCTCCCACAGCTCCATGCCACAGAGCAGCTTCTCATGACCTGGGCTGAAATATTCCGAGCATTCTGAGGAACACGGACTGAGAAATGCACCTTCGGTGCTCACAAAAGTAAAGCTGCTACACAGCCACAGAGGTGCGTATTTGAAACGAAGTGCCTGGAACACAACACAGCCCAGTGCTCGCCTTCACGTACAGATGGAGGGACGGTTCCAAGCAGCAGCCATCGCTGCTGGAGCCCTCGGTGCCTCTCTTAACACCACGGCTTTGTTAGCGGGTAAATCACAGAATCGTCCGATGGCCTGGGTTGAAAAGGACCACAGTGCTCATCTAGTTCCAAGCCCCTGCTGTGTGCAGGGTCACAACCACAAACACAGGCGGTCCCATCGCCGTGCCACGGCCGAGCCAGCTCCACGGCACAACTCCAGCCTCACCAGCTGCCGTCCATTGGAATTCATTCGCCACTTTGGCACCGGATGAAAGACCCCCTAAATTACGGCCATACATCCAACGAAAGGCTGAAATACGGGATTGGGAAGTCACCAACTGCATCCTAATCCTTTAATCGCCCTCGGCGGTACCGGAGCGGCACGGCACGGCACCGTACCGCCGAACCCATCGCTCACTCACCTCGTTTTATTTCCAATCGGATTCCCAACCAAGACGGAAGCAAAGCAGCCAAACTCGCGACCACCCGGCATCCCTCGGCCGGCGGAGACGCCGCCCGCGAGGCGCCCCGCGCTCCGCCCGCCTCGCGCAGGATCCCCGCGCCGCCTCGCGCAGCTGCCGCGCCCCGCGTGGCGCTCCGGGCACCGCACGGCGCCGGGCCGAGGCCGCGTCCCGCAGCGCCACGTGCCGGGCCGCCCCGCACCACCCCCGCAGGCCGGGCGGCCGCGGCTCGGCGGAGTTTAG
>JAPSGF010000063.1:985483-1133299 GCA_035772895.1 Perdix hodgsoniae | reverse complement strand
CGGAGCGCGGAACGGGGGAAAAGCGGGGAAAATCACAATAAGAATAATAATAATAAACCAACAAACACCGACCCAACGACGGCCGAACGACTCCAAACTCGGCCCCCAGCGCCCCGACCACCGCCGCAGCGCAGCCCGGCCCGCCCGCAGCCCCCGGCCCGCGCTCACCGCCGCCGTCCTCCGCCCGCTGCCGTCTCCAGGGGCGACCGCCCCGCGCTCCGCCCTCCTCCGCCCGCGCTCGCCCCGCCCGGCCCCGACCCGGCCCGGCCCTGCGCTGCCCCGAGGCCCCCGCGGAGCTGCGGGCTGCTGGTGGTCCCTCGTGGGAAGGAGGGCTTCGGTCTTAGAAAACAACCCCTTCTTTCCCCCCCCCTTTTTTTCTTTTGTTTTTTCTTCCCGTAGCGAAGCTGACGGGAGGAAGGTCGATGTTCCCGGGAGCAGAAACGCCGCCGTATCAGAGGGTGGTCAGGGTGGGCGTCAGGAGCAATCTCCTCCTAAAGAGCGCCCAGCACAGCACAGCCCTGCGGGTGTTCGGAGCCGTGGGACGCGGCAGCGAGGGGTGGGCTGGGGGTGGAGCGGGGAGCACACAGCTCGAACTTCAAGAACTGATCCTTGAGTTTTGTAGGAGAGACAGTGGAGATAATCCCGGTTAGAGAAGCACTGGGCAAGATGAGTGCTTTAACGTTATAAACTTACGCAGGAGTTTTAAACTCACTTCAGGAGGGGAGTCGACTCTGAAAGGGTTGATAACATCAGGACAAGGGGAAATGGACTGAAGTTGAGGGAGGGAAGATTGAGGTTGGATGTCGGGGGGAAGTTCTTTGCTATGAGAGCGGTGAGGTGCTGGAACAGCTGCCCAGAGAGGCTGTGGGTGCCCCGTCCATCCCTGGAGGTGTGCAAGGCCAGGTTGGATGGGGCCCCGGGCTGCTGTGAGATGTGGAGGTTGGTGGCCCTGCGTGTGAAGGGGGGGGTTGGAGCTTCATCATCCTTGAGGTCCCTTCCAACCCAGGCCGTTCTGTGATTACACAGTGCCCACAGTTAATGAGAGCAGAACAGGAGGAAACGTTTGGACAATGCCCAAAAATCACAGCAGGCCACGGCGGGCTCCAGTGGAAGCTCAGCTGCAGACACCCATCCCTGGCTCCTCCGTGGCTCCTCCACGATGCCACCACCAGCCCAGCTCCACAGCACTCCTCCATTGCACAGTTGCACCACCAGATCCGGTCTCTCCGGCTCCCCCAGGGCAGCACAGTGCTTTGCATGGGATTTGCATGAGCGGAGCAGGCCTGGTGGCTGTCAGGGCTCGCCCAGCATCCCAGCAGCCCGGCCTGCTGCAGCTTGCAGGGTGTGGTGCTGCGGCACGGAGCTGCCTGCAGTCTGAATGCGGCCCGGCAGCCTGCAGTGAGATCTGGCTGAGGTTTGGTTTTGTGCCAGGCCGATTTTTGTGACGTTTCGGCAGGAAACACAAACAGCTGGGGTTCAGCACATGCCCCGTGTTCCCCCTCTAGCCCTTCCTAGCAGCTTTTCTCATTATCACCACAGTTTTTCAGACTTCTGACAATGGCAAGAAACCCTGTTTTTCAAATCTTCCCCCCCTCCCCCCCAAATTAGTGTAAAACAGCCTGCTTTTGGTCCAAGTGAGCGATTTTTTGAAGACTGCTGTCTGAATTTTGATGTAAAAAAGCCAGCAGGGGGAAAACGACGCAGGAGATCTATGGTAGGGGATGGAACTTTGGGAATCTCTATTTGGAAAGGAGGAGTTTTGCTCAGCCTCCGCCAGCCGGCTCCCAGGAAGCAATGCCCTCTTGTGGGCTAAATCAGCAGCTCTCCCGGAATTCATTGATAGTCATCAGCTTAATTAACCACTGCTGCCATGCCTCCTGGGCTCCTGGCCCCGTCCCACCCGGGCTGGTTCGTTAGGAGAAGAGGAGGAACAAACAGAGCCCACTTTCCGCCGTCAGGCAAATGGAAAGACCTCCTTGGAGCAGCTGTTCCCCGGGCTTTGAGAAACACCAAATACACGGCGCTGAGCCTACACGACAAACGGAGGTTTTAGCAGCAACATGATGGTTCTGCTCTGGCTGAGCAATTCCTCTGACAAACAACAGGATTTGCTGTTCCAGCCGTTCTCGCAGTGATGAATGAGATTCACTTCCTTTTATTCACTTATTCTTTTTTATTATTATTATTTTTATGCTGTTTGCAACCATTTGTGCCATTGCCTGACAAACAGTGACCATATGTCTGAAAAATGATAGTGCCAGCATGGGGCCAGTGGGAACAGAAATGTGAACATCCCGACCTCCTGACTCACACAGTTTTGAGGTGCTCCCCTCCCTCATAGGCACTGGTTGGGATAACTCTGGTTCGAGGAGGTCCTGGTGGTGGGCAGCAGCTGGATGGAGCGAGGCTACACAGCAAAGCACGCAGCAAACCTGAGCTGTGCACCTTCTGTTAAGCTCATGTGTTGCTTTTCAGCCAGAGGAGAAAGGCGGTATGGGGAGACACTGCTGTGCCAGAGGCTGCTCCCCCGTGTCAGTCTGAGTGCACTGGGCTGAGTTCTTCAGAATGGCACAAGCACAGTTACTCCTTTCTCCTCCAAATACTCATCTATAAAACTGTTTATTCTTGTTAGCGTGGACCAGAAGCCTAAATCAGAGACCGCACAGTGTTAAATACCCTCAGTCTGTGCTTAAAGAACATGCCTGCCTTCTGCATTTAGTCCCATCGGGACAATGGGGGGAGGACCAAGTGCCTTCCTCAAGGGCGCACCCATGAGTGGCAGCAATGGGCCGAGTGGCAGCTGTGCAGCACCCTGCTGCAGAGAGGTTGGTGGGGCAGCAGCCCTGACCCCCTCGTCCTTCTGTCCCTATGTTGCTTCCACACGTGCCTGTAGCCTTCCTTCCAGCACAAATGCGCACAAGAAAAATCCTACAAGGCGGCAGTTTGCTGTTGCAGCTTGCTTGTTATGTATGACACCTGTGTTTCAGCCTTGGCTGCTGCTCGGACTTCTTTTTCAGTTCATTCTTTTGTTTTGCTGCCCTTAAACCATAGCAAAGTGCATAAACACCACCTTGAATGTGAGGTTTTTGCAGCAGCCCAAGCCTGTGGGATTTGGTGCAGCACCCAGGGCGGAATCCTGTCCACCACAATCATTTATCTCCACTGAGCTCTTATTATTCTGTGTGTAACAACGTTCAGAGTTCAGCCAAGGGACACACTGCAATAACAAACCTGGAGAACAGAAGATCTGCTCTCAGCGCACACTTTGGCCACGCTGATGCAAAGCAAGATTTCTTCCGTGCATCCTGTATAGCAGCTCCTCCTCCTGTCTCGGCCGCACTTTCGCCAGTTCCAGCAGTGAATGAAGAGATGCTCCAGCTCTATTGTAGCACATGGCCGGAGCAAACCCCCAGCCAAGGGGCAGGGAGACACAGCAAAGCCCGTGCCTGGAGAAGGGCTGCAAACCAGTGCCACAGTGCCACAGGTGAGGAGCACAAAGGGTGCTTCCAGCACCCCGGGGCACCTTTCTTGCAAAATAATCATACACAGAGCATGCAGTGCACAAAGAGCTGAACAAGAGAAATGGCAGTGGCTGTATCAGTCACTCCCTAAAAGCAACTCAACATTTCCCCCCCTATTTTATTTCCCTGCAAAGTAGAGGTTTTGACTTGAGAACTTCACTCAACTCGGCTTAACCCGTAAGTACACAAAAAACAATCTGCAAACAGCCTGGAGCAGGCTGGGGCTTTCCCCCAGCCTGGACACATAGGAGCATGCCTGTGATTGCTTTTGGGAAGGTGTAGCCTCAGACACCTGGGTTTGGTTCACTGAGCAGTCTGGAATAATACTGACAGAAAGGTACTTTAGAAATAAGAGAGAAAGATGCCCACAGCCAGCAGCAGAGCGAGGTTTACCCTCAAGCAGAGCAGCAATCGAGTTCTGACAGGCATCCGTGGAGGGAGAAGTGGAGGTGCAGGAGATATCTGATACAATTTGCAGTTCAGACATCACTCATCACTGCGGTGTGCTGGAGGTCCCCTCCATAAGCATGCATGCGTCCACGCACCCAAATTATGCTGGCAGCAGCCAGGCAGCCCATCGCTGCTGCAATGTGGGCTCAGCGCATTCTCAGAGGCTCCCCCCAGCTCAGGGCAGAGCAGCTGGGGGCACAGACCCTCCCAGGCAGGCTGCAGCCAAAACCAGGCTTTGCTCCCTGTCCGCCCCCAGCTCTGAGCCATGCCTGTGGCACTGCTGCTGACAGAGCCCACGACGGCGGATGCTGCCGTTCCAGCGGTCCCAACGCGCCCCCTCACCCAGCACCCCATCCCAACTGAGCAGCAGCCTTTCTCCCCCATGCTCCACCCCAGGGCCCTGGCACGGAGCTCCGTGCATTTGCACAGCCTGAATTAATGAGCCAAAATCTTGGCTGTGCTGGCGGATGCTGAATGGACTACTGAAGGAGACCCAAAGGAAAGAAGAGCGATCGGGGAGCGCAGAAGGAATGTCTCCTAATACCCAATCCAAACCTCCCCTGGTGCAGCTGAAGTCTGTTACCTCTCGTCCCTTATGAAGCATGTACACGAGAGCAGTTATAGGAAAGGTGATGCAGAGTTGTTCAGCTGAGCCCTCCGTTTCTGAGCACACAGTAACACAGTTCTACTGCAGGACAGCACCTGCAGTGCGTGGTGGGCACTACAGCAGGGGCTGCCTGAGCACATCCAGCCGCCTGCAGGAGCATCGCCTCCTGACCCCGGGCTGACAGCAGGAGCAAGACACCGTGCAGCAAAGGGGAGAGTTTTTTTCCTCCTGAAAGCTGCAATCATCGGGCAGACTTAAGAAACACATCTAGCCAGATTTTTAAATGCTGCTTTTGGTGTTATTTTCAATTTTCTGACCAGTTCCCCTCTTTCCTGCGTTCCGTCTTTGCCCATGGCACACTTTGGTGGGGATTCAAGAAAAGGAAGTTGTTTTTCCCTCCCCTCTCCCCATAAAGCTGAAGACAGGGAGTGAGGAACATGGCTGGACTGTAAATCAGTGCAACGCGGGCAGCATGTTAACGCCATGCCTGGGCTGTGCCTGGGGCTCCCAAGCACTGCCTCTACTCGCAGATTTCTGGTGCTGCATTTCTTGCTGGTGTTGGGGGGAAGCCTTGCCGCCACACGCAGGGCCACCAACCTCCACATCTCACAGCAGCCCAGGCTGCCCAGGGCCCCATCCAGCCTGGCCTCCAACACCTCCAGGGATGGACGGGGCACCCACAGCCTCTCTGGGCAGCTGTTCCAGCACCTCTCCGCTCTCATGGCAAAGAACTTCCCCCTGACATCCAAACTAAATCTAGCAGGTGGCTCAGGACAAAGCAGACTGAGAGCAGGGACCGTAGCAGTGCAGCACTGATGCCTGTAGCTTTGCCCTCCTTTCCTCATTCCTCCTGCTCTTCATTATTATATGCAACCTCAGAAGTAAAAACATCAGAAGATGGGGTGTAGCAGTGCTAGTTCAGTGCCCAGCAATGCCCATTAAGCAGGAGGTTGCTATGCTGCCACTCATTTCCATCTGTCTTCAGCATTTTCATTAGCTCCTTGCTGCTTCGGACACGCTTTGTTGACTGGCACTACAAAGCACAGACAATTGCAGAATGCAGAGATGTGCTTTTGCTCTCAGGGAGCGCTGCGAGCACCGTGCAGCGACAGACCACACATGTACAGCAACGCTGCTTCTTATCCAGAGCTGTTTGTTACATTAATCGGGTGCTGCTTGGCTCTGGGAAGAGGAAGTAGGATGCATCACTAACCGGGCTGCTGGCTGCTGCCATGCCCAGTGCAGGTGTGCACTCCCGTGCTGCCCACGTTTTCCTCTTGCAGAAGGGCTGTCCGATTCTCTGCCCCATACGTAATCCTGGCATCAATTCACGGGCCAGGTCCAGATGCAGGAAGGAAGCAGCCCCAAGCCAGCAACAAACGCTGCATGGAAATAATAAGCATCACTGATTGAGCAGCACTCGGGCTTCTGGGTGGCAGGGAGGAAGCCATGCAGCAGCTCTAAGAGGAACACTGTCATAATCATTTTTCCTCCAGCATAGCAGCAGGGGAAATCTGCAGGGCTTCTCTCTGTCCATTAAGCACTTCTGATTCGACGCCTCCTAATCTGAATGTTGCTTAACAGGTCCTCAGCAATTAACCACAATGCTGCTGTCAGCATTTCTGAGAATTAAAAGAACTCTAGAGTACAAAAAGGAAAAAAAAAAAAAACAACCTAGAGATTAAGAATAAGATTTGAGCTATGGTTTAAACAATCTTGAGATGCCGAGCTACTGCTCTAAGGAAAACCCACATTAATGCTCCATTGCCCCGTGTCACCTCCAGCTTCCAGCAGGCACAGCCCAGGACTCGGGCATCACATCACACCGGTTGTTTTCCAGCATCCCTGCTGCCAGCCCGGTTTTAAAGGCAAAACCCAGAGCAGTCCACTTGCTCTGGATGGAAAGGCACCTGCTGGCTCTGCACTGCTCCTCTGGGGAGGCAGCAGCTACCAGTGCTGCCCGGTTCCACACCACCAGGTTTAGCGATCTGAAACATCCTGACACAAAGAGCGCCCCCAGCTTGCAGACCTTACAGGTGTGTGTTACATCAAGGATGGATTTAGCAGAACTGCACCATCAGTCCCCAGAACGATGGCTCTCAGCCATCCAGCTCACAGCAGCCAACACCCCCAGCCCAGCTGAGGCTGCAGCCCTCCATTGATGCGTGCACAAAGCAGATCTGTAGCACGCAACAAAAACTGAAATCAAGAAAGTAAGCATTCAGTCACTTCCTGCAGAAGTGCAGGTTGTTATATGTGTCTCTTGGTAACAAGAGCCGACACAACACAAGGTGTAAGAGCTAAGTCCACTTCTGTCCTTGCACCTGCTGGACGTGTCTGCCAGAAGTTCTGGTGGCAGAGGAGTTTGCTTTAAACACCTTTTTGCAGCTTCCAAGCCCAGATGTTTCCTCCCAAAGCAGCATTACCTAAACCAGCCCCACAGCAGTTTCAAGAAACACCTGGGTAACTTGGATGAAATAAAGAGGGGGGAAAAGTACTCAAGAGACCTGTAGGAGAACTGCCTAAGTAGCTCCAGTCTTATGCAAAGCCATACAGCGAAGAAAAGAAAGGTTCACTCTGTACTTGCTGCTCTCCAGAGGTACGAAGACAGAACCTGTTCATCTTCAGACCTCTCACAAGTGCAGCTTAAGAGTGCTTTAGAAGTGTATGGCATTATTGCAGTTCTCCAGGCTCACGTGTGAAAGGAGAAATGAACTGCGTCTTCCCACCTGCTGGCCAGGCCACGAGCAGACCTGAGCTCATCAGGCTGCACGTCTGCTCTTCTCCCACTCAGACCTGGAGGTGCTGCAGGTGATCAGTGCTGGACTGAGGGACAGAGGGTGAGCAAGGCAAAAGCAAAGCTGGTATCACAGCGTGCATGCAGATGTGGTAGCAAGGGGCAGAAAAAGCCTGATAACACACAGGCACGGCTCTGATCACTGCTGAAGGCTCAGGAGCCGCAGAGCGCGGGGGAAAACAACCTTCTACAGTGAAAAACGACGTGTGTGGGAGGCAAGCAACTGTGCTGCCAGGAAGGTAAGCACCTGGAGCCACAGACATGGGCAGTGCTGCTCCCCCACTGCAGGGATTCGCTCAGCTCAGACTCCTGAAAACAATTTTTGAGACACACGCTTTATAGATAATGTGTGATTTCTTTCGAGCACGGCCTGGAAAAGCTTAAAAAGCAGAACAAACCCACAGAAACAGAGGTACAGGCTTTTGAATGACATTTACAGGTCTGCCAGTTGCTGTCAGTGCAGCCCTGATTTCCTAAGCTCCCCCAGACATGTCTGCATTGTGCCCACTCAGCAGATGGGACTTCTGACTGCTCTGGCTCTCATTAGGTGTGATGCTGGCTGCAGGTACCTGAGCATCATCTCACAGCCCTCACAAATCCTCTTTGCCCAAATCCCATCATTAACGGGGCTTCCAGAGATGGTTTCTCAACCACCGATCCTGGTGTTAATGAGGTATTTGTTAGCCACAAGGACACACTAACTAGCAATTTCTAGCTTACACACTCCTTCAGCGACAGGCACCGCTGCTCAGAGGCAGACACCCCCTTTTCAAACAGCCCTTTCTCAGGGCAGTGTGATTTGGGGTGGCTGCTGCTCCCCATCTGATCCCAGCCGGCCCTGCCGGGGCTCCCGGGCTCTGACAGCAGCCACATTTTCCATTCTAAATGGAAACCAGTTGTTTGGCAGAGCTCCTCCAGGGAGCAGGGCACAGGGAGAGGCAACGAGCAGCGCTGCAGTCCAGAGCCTCGTCTGTTCTGGAGCCCCAGTGCCCACCCTTGTGTGAGCCCAGGCTGTGCGTGGAGCAAAGCCCTCCTCCTGGAAGCCCTGGGGGGCTTTGGGCACAACAAACAAGGATGGAGAGAGCAGAGGAGAATGCTGATGCCTGCTCATGGAGTTTCCTTGACTTGAAGTCATGAAATGGCTGTGGAGAAGATGGTATTTCAACTCCTGCTGTGGGGGCTGAGGAAGGCTTGGCCTGAGCAATCCTCACAGCTGGCACCAATGGGAGGCAGGAGGAGACTGCAACCGCAGCCAAGGCAGAATCTCTTACTTCTGGATGTGAGGCCTGAAGTTCCTGTTGATTTCCTATAGAACTTAGTCTCTAAATGGGAAAACCCAAGAAGCCACCACCTCCTGCAGAGTGCAGCATCAGGTGATGAGTAGGAAAGCAGCCCGACACACTAGAGCAAAATCCTACCAGAAGCAAATCTGTTGGCAGCGGGCAGAGAAAGCAAAGTGCCCACATTCAGTCCCCAGGGGGATGGCAAAGACTGAGCACAAAGAATTGCTCTGGTGGCCCAGAGCTGGAGGAAATTCAGGACAGGGAGGAGCCCTCCCTGTGCCTCCCCAGCGCTTGTGTCCCTGCCCGGCAGCACAGGACGAGGCTCTGGGGACACCTCTGAACCCGAGCAGCACTTGTAGGTAAAAAGAATTCCTACAAATACACAAATTTCCCATATTTTTAGGGCATTCTTCCCCCCCCCCCCCCATTAAACCCAATTAACACAACGCTGGCAGCAGAGGGCAGCAGAGGACCCCGCTGGAGCCCAGCGCCGAGAGCCAGGAGGGAGCTGCGATGTGGGAGCTGGAGGCTTTACGGCTATTTAAAATTCATGAATTTGCTCTTTTGCGATCCAGCAGGGCTTGGAAGCACTGCCCTCCCTTCAGCTCCTCCCCGAGCCTCGAAGCAGTGCTCAGCAGGGAGCTCCCCTGCCAGCCGCTGTGTTACGGGGCAGCTCCTGCTGCAGTGGTTCTGGTTTTGAACTCCGATCTGTTCTCACCCAATTTTCCATTGTTTCCCAAACATAACCCCTGGGAAATTTTTATTTCCCATTCTTGAAGGCAGCAATCACGTAATTCAGTCAATGCAGCATCCCTCAGTTGCTCCATGGCCGTCCATTGCCCCCTGTGGGGAGGCTGTGCTGCTGGTGCCAACCACACACCTGCTGGAGGCACCTGGAGCAAGCCCAAAGGCACACTGAGCATCCACACCGGGGGTTTAAATACCACCTTCTCCACAGCCGTTTCATGGTCTCAACTCAAGGAAGCTCCATAAGCAGGCACGCTCACAGCTGTTGCCAGAAGTGGTGGAATTTTACCCCATGCCCAGAGACTTCCTGGGGTGCAGGGAACAGCCCCGAGCAGCAGGCAGTTGGAATACGGAATACAGCAGCAATGGAGGCAGGCACACAGACCTCGAGGCCGTGGTAGAGCCTGAAGGAAAACCATGCAGTGGTGCAGACAAGCTCCCATCCCAGCTCTGCGTCCTCTCCAGCCTCAGGGCTGTAGCCTCTGCAGCAGGAACTCGGCAGGCCCTACAGAAACCAGGGAGAATCAGCGCTGCCAATGACTGCTCCTAAAGCAGAGAGCAGCAGGACAAAAAGCCACTGGCATCGCAGCCCAAAGCGTCTGAAAAATGATGCGAGAGAATCATTCAAGTGAGTCACAGAATCACAGAATGGTTTGCTTGGAAGGGCCAAAGGTTTTCCCAGCACCACGCTGCACAGCTGCTGCCTGCAGTGAGAGCCAAACGCAGGGAGCAACCCCAGTGGGAGGGCTGCAGCCAGTGACCAGGCCTGCAAAAAACACAATATTGTATATTTTATTTAAATTAACAAATCTACATGTTTTCCAGGTTGCTTAAAAGCATTCTGTAAAAAGTGAACTCAACCTAAACAAAAAAAGGATATACTTTAATAAGATCCAGGGACTATTTCTGAGACATATGAGTAGGGCTTAGGAAGTAAGAAATAAAAAGGACACACACACACACACACACACAGCTCACACAGACACAGCCCCGTAAACAAGTTGTTAGTGTTTGACACAAAATTTGGTTTTAAAGCTGCAATGCCCCATTTGTAAAGAGCCTTTACAAAAATGCAATGCTATACTACGCTGTAAAAGGAACCATGGACACATCTATGGGAACAACATAAATATCACATAAGAACCCAGCCTAAGAAGAACATTAAAGTTGCAAAGTCGAGCGCTCAGCCGAGGGAAATGCAGGAGCTGGGGCTGCATGTGTACATTTAATTCACTTAGTGTGTCAGATCTGCTGCCATACACCCTGCTTGCTCTGACGAGCACTTGCTTCCTTCAGCACATGGCTCACGAGCTTCACTCTGCCACCCGTGCTGAAGGCCCCAGCACTTGCAATAGGGTACAGGAGCTCCAGCATCCCACCTCACAAAAACACAAACTTACCAAACATGGTTAGTGTTCCAGTTCAAGTATCCAAACCCATCCCAAGGGACTTCTGTAAGTAGCATTCAGCACTTCTGCGCTACAGTGATTTCAGTCATTCAGACAAAGCAGCAGATGAGTGCCTTCACCTGGAGCGGGGCATCCAACACCACCCACAGCTCAGATCAGCGAGGACTGGGGCAGGAGCACACACTGCTCCTGCAGTCTGTTTTTCACATTTCCCTGTATTTAACAAACAGCTGGAAAGCCAACTGATGGAGCACGGAGGTTCTTCTTCTAGGACTTAAACATCACAGCCTACCCTCTGCCCCGGCTGTGTCTCATCCCAGTGGCAGAGGATTGCTGTGGAGCTGCATGAAGAAACACAGACCTGAAACATGGTTCAGTATGACTGCAGACGGCTGAAAAAGGCAGCCTCTTTTTATGTTTTACTGGGCACAGTGGGGATGGGTCAATGGTTGGACCTGATGAGTTTTTCCAACCTTAATGATTCTATGAAAAATGAGGCCAGCCGGAGCCCTAGTTTGAACTCACACACAAGGAGAAGAACAGAAGTGCTCACCAACTCACCATCAGCACCAGCTTTGTGCTGCCCAACAAAAACTTGAGGTCAGGTCTGCCACTCCTAACACCTGGATGTGCGACTTTGCGACATTAATGCTTTTCTAGCAGATATTTATGTGCTTGAGAGTAACACAATATACACAGCCCTCCCCCCAGAAATAACTACACCATATTAAAGTTTACAAATGTTCTGCTCGGTGTCACTGCTCTGTGGAAATACACAAGCTGTGGCGCTCAAAAGGCAGGGTACATCAGACACGGCCCCTGCAGGAGGGCATTGCGTCGTCCTGTGCCCGCCGCTGCACCCCACGTCTCGGTGTCACTCCTGAGCCTCCTTGCGAGCCAGCTTATAAACCTCTGTGGGGCCATCCACGTGGGTGATGGTGGTGGTGAGCTGGAGCTCCTCCCCGCTGCTCACCCCCAGGTCACCTGCAAAACACAGCGATGCCATCAGTTGGCCCTCACAATGCACCACTGCGCAGTTCCAAGGCAAAAGATCTGTTTTACTCACTCCGGGCTCTCAAGAATTACCTGAGCCACGGGCTATTCTACAAATGCTGTGTCAGGGGAGTGGAACTAAGTGATCTTTAAGGCCCCTTCCAACCCCTGCCATTCTGTGCTTGTGTGAACACTTTTATCTGAGGCCATTACAGTGCCAGCGTGTTGGCAGATGAAGATCTCAGTGCTACTGTAGTCACTGAGAGGCAAACAAGAGCACCGCCACTCTCCACTTGCCCCAGTTCCTGTTCCCTTTATTTTGGAGCTATGTGGTTACAACTGGGCAACACCAAAAAGTACAAAAAAAACAAGCTATGAGGTTTTAGGCAGCTATGGCTGAATAATACTCAAACCTATCTAACTTAGTCAATAATTAAGATGTCTGCTAAAACAACGGTGCTCTGAAGAACAAGCTGTCACCTGCACAACATTTCAGCGTGCTGAACGTGCAACTTTGGCAATAAAGATGCACAAAAAGCATCATCCACTTTACATCTTTCTTCCAATGTAATGTTTGCAGGCAGGCCACTCAGAGCCACTTACCATTCGACTGATCCTCCCCGTAGTTCTTGTGCGACGGTGCATACAGGAACATGAGTGCAAAGACATAGAGGTTCCACATCCCGTAGATGCCGGTAAAGAAGGCACTGTTCACCTGTATCGTGATGTCCCCCCACTTCCAGTGGCCTTCTGTCACCTGCCCATGAGAAAGCAGGCAGTTAGCTGAGTTAGCAGAGCTCTGAATTCATCCTGCTTAAACACAGATGTGACTGCTACAGCTCCAACTTGGAGAAAAGCAATGAGAAAAGTGTCAGTTCTGTGAGACCAGGGTTCTAGTAGAGACACAGCAGTGCAGCTAGGCTAGAATTCTCTGCTTCAGTCCCAGTCTGCAGGGAAAAAACACTGCTTACAATGGGACTGCATCAGGCTTTCTTTAGTTTATCAGTCTAAAATGTGATCAAATCCCTCGTGTTCTGCAGTACGTGGCTGCCACAGCTGATGTGTTCAGCAAAGGCCGCCACAAAAAGGGCAGTACCTCAGAGACAACCACTTACATCTGAGAACATGGGACTTCTATAAATAGGCCTTCTATACAAGGGGAAGTGGCATGAATGCCAAGAGCTGATGTGCTGGGTGCTTTCTTGCTGCCTCTCTCTTATGAGCCCAGGCTGACTGCAATACGCAGGGATTTGTCAGGATTTACCCAACCAACACCAGTGCTAATGTTACATGGACCATTCACACTGAAATGCTGTCTTTCCATTAAAGAAAATGACATGTGACAGTAGCATGCTTTCTCCTGATATGAAAGCGACAGGACATTCTGCTCCAAAGAGAAGCCACAGCAGCACAGCCTTGCCTTCAGGGGAAGACAAAAGCTCACCTTGAAAAGAGCTGCTGGACAAGAGCCTTTGTGTTATTCCTAAAGTCACTGATACTCAGTGAGGAACCAAATCACCAGCTGACACTGGTAAAGACTGCTTCAGCCTAGCAGGTTTTTATGAACAAAATCCTTTGCTACTCTGTTTTCCACTGGGACCCACCACGTACCCCACGGCATAAGCAGTGCAGTGAAAGAGAACCTACTCCTACAGGGATAATTCCATTGTATTGGATTTGCAAGGCTGTACCCCACTGTTCTGAAGCTACAAGCTGCTTATGCTTAGGAACAGCCATAAATGGCAGCTTTGAAACAGATGCAATCTTAACTACAAACTGTTACTTGAACTAACCATCGAAGTATATTTAAACAGCTATGTAAGCTCATGCATACAGAGGGACTGCATCACAGCTCAGAATAAGTAGGTATATATCCTGCTATAAAACAACAGGGTTGTAAAGTCAGAGCCCAGAAAGACCAAATTCTGGCATTTCTTTGTGGGTATAGAAAGCCACCAGATTCTTTTAATGCAAACAGAACAATTCTGCTCTTGCTGAGTTCTCAGAAATAGCTGATATTTCAAAAAACACAGACCCTGCGAGCCAAAGGCCTCAGGGGAAGTTTCAGCTGAAGCAATTTCATGGCAGTCTTTCAAATACATGAAAACAATTTCTTAAAAAGCAACTTATTACCAAACGCGCCTATAAGATGCACACCTGGTCTCTCTGAGCCTCAAGTGACTCCACCTCATCAGCCAGTGGAGAAACTGGGGGTGATATTCCCCAGGGCAGCCTGGTTTTGTCACACTCACCTGGCTCACGATGAAGAAAATGACTGTCATAGCTGCACAAGCCAGGGTGATGAGCATCAGGAACTTGAACCGAAAGATCAGCCCCTATTTGGAGAGAAATGTCACCGGTCACATTAACAGAATCCACAAAAACACGTTCTTGTTTTTAGCATGTAAAGGACACAAGGATAAAAAAAAAAAAAGGAAGAAAGAAAGAAAAAAGAAAAAAAGGGTCCAACCCACGAAACCCCAAACCAAAACAACCTCCACCCACTCCTCTGCGCTACATTCATGACAGCCAATATTCTCCGCTCCCCACACGTCTGCATTCCTCCCCAATGCTCCGAGCGGGCTGTGCGTGTCCGGACAGCTCTTGCTTTCCATTACAGCTGCTTTTGGGACTGATTGACGAAGAGTTAACGTGGGAGAGGAGGCAGGGCAGGCTGAGCTATGGGTTCCATCCACCGGACAGCCTACCTGAGGGCTCCCAGTTTTTGTTAAGCAAAGACTGCACAGTACTCAGGTTTCAGCAAGACAACGGGATGCTGAGCTGTGATGGCAGGGGTCTGCATGGGCTAATTCCCACCTCAGAGCCTGCAGGAAGCTGCAGCAGTGCTGAACGCTTGCCAGAATTACAACTTACATTCTTCTGCAATGCAAAAAGAAAGACAAACTATTTAAGGCTCTCAGCTGGGAATCCTACCATATTCTGTATTTGCTTTTGCCAGTGAAGTTTTTGCTTTAAAAATATTCGTATTTTTTAAACAACTTCTGGAATTGTGACAGTAATGTCTGTGCGTACGTAATTACTGGGCTATAGAGTAACAATAATTGACCATTAGTTTTACTTTCCCAGACCAGGCTCGTGCTTGCCAGATGGTTCTACTTACAGCATGGCCACAACAGCTCTATAACAAAAGCTAACATCCTCTGCCTCTTGCTAAAGGGAAAGATGGAAAAAATGCTAAATGTCTGGTGCAAATTCTTCCAAGCGCCATTTCCTATTTTCCATGTGCATTCCTGATGAGTGATAACCAACCTGCTGAAAGCTGACCATACTATACAGAACGATGCTGGTCGTAGATGTTTACAGAGCCATGAAAGCAACAGGCTCTCTCAGCTCAAGCACCTGAAGTAAGCTGCTCATGCTGTGCAGCAGGTAAAGAGCTAGGACAGAAACTACATTCAGGGGCTACAAAGGGGGAAAAATGAGCTGAATACATCTGATTTTGACCCTAATGTGACAGTTTCCCTCCTGCACTTTGGTTAGGAAAAGACAACCCCGTAAATCTGAATTCATGCCATTAAAAAACAGGGTGGTGTTGGTAATATTTTTTCATTAAACATAATAATTAATGTTAGACAAGGAGAAACCAAGGAGCACTTTCATCACTTTAAATGGGGGCATGGGCAATTTTATTCTATCCCCCAACAGAGTTCAGCAAGCTGGGAGACAACCACCCCTGAAAAACCAAGAGTTGGCTTACATACCCTCCTGAGAGATTAAAACGAGCACAGCCAGAGACCCCAGGAAAGAAAAAGATGTGATGGCAGTCAAAGGGAACAAAAAGGCAGCTGGGAGATTTGAGCAGATAAGAAGACCAATGAGGATCAAACCTCCCAGCTCAGGCCTGCAGTAACAGTGAAGGTTTCATCAGAGCTCTCAGGTGAAAAGACATTTTAAAAACAAGGCTCGTGCAGCAAGGACTGACTACCTCATAATGCAGGCGGCGGGCCTTGCTCATTGCTGGCAGGCTGGACTGCTTTCCACTGATGTTTCTGAACACTTGGAAGACCATAAAACACAGGAAGAGAAAATAGAGGCACAAGCAGATTCCCGCGACTATAATAAAGGCCATCTGAGTGGCAGAGTCAAAAGAAAATGGCATGAAATAACAGAAAAGATCACTTGGGTGATTCACTGCTTCTAACATGATCCCAACAGTCATTATTAACCTTCTGGTGGGAAGTCTGTGTTAACACCAGGACCTGGACCCCCTGTGCTGCCTCACAGATCTCCACGTCCCCAAGCACAGCACCAGTCCCAGCATCTGTCACCAAACCTCCCACTACAGCTTCACTGGCCACCAATTGACCGCGCAGTCCCCAGCCCTGGCCAGCCAGGAGGAATAAAGACTGCAGCTATCAGGCAGCAGCATCCGCAGGGCAAGCCCACCTCCCTCAGCCACCAACAATGTGTGCTGGGCCTGCCCAGACCAGGTAGAAGGATACAGCCAGCTCTGTGCCAACCTCCGTGGTCCAGATGCTGTAGAAGGGATTTTTCAGCTGCACCCCCCTGCAAAGAGAAACCACAGAGCTGTCATAGAAGCCAAGAGGCTCACAGAGAACTCCACATCTGCTCTGTGGCCTGCAGAGAGCTGCCCTGCTGCTTGTCCCCGTGGGAGAGAAGGACACAGAGGTAGGAGACGTCCTTCTGGCCCTACAGGACAAGATACACAGATGTGAGGTGCCTAAAAGCCTCAGCATCTTCACTAAGAGTCTACTCCCTCCTCATGAGACAGGGCTGCACATTCACCCACATGAGTCAAGCTCCTTGCCCCCCAAGGAACTGTAAACCCATGTGCTTGAAGTCAGCCACCAGCCTCTGCCCACTGCTCAGGGAAGGCTCCTGGGGCACGTGGCTGGAGGGCAATGACACCCACCTCTCACACATGTCAAAGATGAAGAGGCAGAAGGAGCCAACAGCTATGGGTCCAACCTGCTTCCAGTACCCCGAGAGGCGGTTCCGCTCGTTCTGGTCCTAATGGAAGGATGGGGAGAAGAAGAAGTGAGAAAGAACAAGTTAGCTTGCAGTCCTCTCACCTGGAACAAGTCCCCAGAGCACTGCCTGCAATGCCCACCAAGGGATTCTGATATTGCTACAAGGGGACATGGAAACCACCTTCTGTCCTGTCATACCCACCATCATGTGCTCTCCACAGAAGATGATCCAAAACGACAGCAGCATGGCATAGAAAATGCCTTGTCGAATGTCTCCAAAGAGCAACATCCAAGTCCAGTCAAACCCGATGGAAAACCACTCCACTGGGATGTTAATGAACGTCATGGAAATTCCCAGAGCAAAGATGACCCTGCAGAGACAGAAACACCATCTCTTTCCAGTTTGCAAGGAGGGGACCCGGAGCCACAGAAGTCAGAGCTGATCCCAGCAAGTGACAAGAAAACCCCACACTGGGCAGCAGCAGCAGATTTTCAAGGGGGGACTCAGCTCCTCTGGGCAAATGCAGCTATTCCTTTTCTAGGGGGTTTATGTGACAGAAGAGAGGTGCTACTGGTGGAGGGAGTGGACAGGAGGGAGAAGAGACACTTCCTGATCCTCAGCTGTTTGCCCTGCCTGGCACACTGCCTGGCACGGCCAGGACCTGCTCAGCACGGATCTCCTTTGCCTCAGGGCCGCCTTTCCCAGCGCAGTGCCCTCACTCACTTCTCCAGCAGAACAGGAGCGCGCGTCATCAGCGTGATCCGCCTCCAGTACCAGACCATGATGATCAAAATGCTGGGGGTGAGGAAGGTCTTCATGGCAAACCACACTTTCGTAAAGCCTCCGTTTTGGTGGATACCCTGAGGAGAAAAAAGGTGCAGTGTGACACCCGTATGAGTTTTGATATCGTGACTGTTATGCTTACAGGAGCTGGCAGGAGAGGCATGAATTTATTGTGCAAGCACACGTAGATGCAAGCACCCTTTGAAAGACGTGGTCTGGCCAAGGCAGGAAGGGAGCAGCTGCCTGCTTAGCACCCAGACCATCCAAGGAGGCCTCAGAAATCCCGGAAACAAAAGCCAAAACCCACAGCTTCCATCATGAGGCAGAAAGCGGTCAGAGAGGCACTTCTGACACAGCGTGGAAAAAAACGGACAGAACTGCTCTCAGACAAGTAACAAGATACTCCTGAAGCGAAGTCACCACGGGTGGGAAAAGCAGAGGCCAAATTAATGCAGCTCTCCAGACACAAGTCCTCCCACCGCTGTCTGCAGCCACCACCAGCAGCCGGCTCACCACCAGGCGGATGTCCTTGATTTCCCCGATGCCCACATTAATGCCCTTCCTCTCGTTCACGGGCAGGCGGATGTTGATGAGGTAGTACTTGTGAGCCACGCTGCCGATCTCCATGAAGGGAAGGAAGTCGCAGTCGTAGTGACGGCCCTCAGACTCCAGGGTCTAAAGAAAGGGAGGTGGGAGCACAGTCAGCTGCGTCCTGCACGGCACACGGCCACGCGAGCCCCAGCAGTGAACTGAGTATCGCCGGCACTGAGATCACCTGCTCATTCCCATCTTACCCTAAGGCCTGGGGAGAACCTCAGGACACAGCAGTTTGAGGACACAGGGATCTTTTTCCTTCAATTTTTTGTTGTTTTGGGTCTTTGAGTCGCTAGCATTCAAACTCAAACAGGTTCACACTTCAGGCTCCTAAACCCAACTTCAAGTAAGTGCAGCCCTTCAAGATGAAAGACTGCTTGGGGATCCGAAGTGCCTCCACCAGCAAATACAGCTTGAGCCAAAACAAATCTGCAACCTCTCCCACACGTTTAAATCTGGAGTGTCTGCAGTCCTGTTTTACCAGCAGTATTCTCCTCCACACCTTATACATATTTACTGTGCACATATGGCTCTATGGAAGAGTAAAGGTGTTACTGGAGGTAAAGCTGATCCTCTGAGAGGGACTCTGAGACAGGAGAACAAGGCATAGGGCTGAAAAGCATGCTGAAGACACCAGACTGATTTCAGCACAGGAATTACAGTCTGCAGCATGAAAAGAAATACATATTCAAACAAGATGCTCTGTTCTCACTGCTCGTCGTGCTGGCTACTCATAAGTTTTGTAGCTTTTATGCATAAGCTTTGTAGCTTGAAGCATTAAGAAGTTATTTTAAGAAATTCCCACTCTGCCACATTCTGTGAGTGCTGCAGTGTTTCTTTGCCACTCCTGAATAACGAGGTTTTGTGCATCACAGAAGCACGAGACAGAAAGGTCTAAATGCTTTAGAGCAGTGGGGTACACAGATCCTAAAGCCTCCGATTCTGCCTGCAGCTGGATCTGTGCACTTACCTTACACCTCTCTTACCTGCTGTCTGACTCCATCTTTTATATCACCAAACAGAACCAGATTGCATGTGGAGCTCATTCTATTTTTAAAGCTTTGGAACCAAGAATGGCAACAAGCTTGAAAGCTACAGGTGAATAATTCTAAGAAAGAAAAGCAAGAGAAAACTTCCCACTGCTCCCCCACACCTCCCCACCTCCAGCACCACCAGAACACCTTACTTTTGGGGAGCCAAAGGTGCATTTCAGCTTCCTGATCTCTATTGCATGTGCTATTTCTTCCCAATCATTAAACATGTCATCACGATACGCTAAGGACACATCCAGGGTAATTTCTGCATTTTCTTCTGCAAGAGAGAGGAAACATGGAGATTCTTAGGAGTGGTACAGAACACCACGAAGGTAGGAGAGCCTCTGCATACTGAAAGGACCTATGAGAGGCACACAGTTGCAAAGGATGGGAATTTTGCATTCCAAATGTCACAGTTCAAATGATCTTTACCAAAATATTTATCTCCTCTATGGTAGAGAAGAAAGAACCTGATTTTTACCAGTCACGGAGCTCTGGCATCTTGCTGACATACCATGACATAGCTGTGCTATGGTTGTGGGTGAAGAGCATTACCTATTCATGCAGCATTAGGAGCAATAATCTGGAATCCAGACGGTTGCAGAGACAGACAGGCAGCCAGCCATCAGCAGCCCTCACTGCAGGCTGGCAGGGGGACAGGAGGGTGGGCTGGCACACACTGCTGCTGCAGGTAGCACAGGGGTACACAGCAGCTCCTTCCACATCAGGACTGGCAGACTGCATGGCAGCATTCACTTCCAGTTGACACTGATGCAGCATTTGCTTACAGAAAGCCACAAAATAAGATGAACCATGCAACTGTATGTGCTGTACGTGGTTAGATGAACTGTATAAAGGAGAAACTATGCAACTAGTGGCACACTTTGTTCATTTGGACGTGATAGCATTAGTCATCCACCAATGTAATGCTGGGTTTTTGCTGGATGTAGATAACCTGCCATTAATATTAAGGCCCAACACCTAAATAAAAAGGCCTGGAATACGCTCCTTAGCACTGGAGTTTTCTGCCAGAGATCTTAAATGGAAGAATAAAAGGGTTGCAGTGATGCTCGGGTGGGGAGGGGGACATGGAGACACTGCTGGAGAGTCACAATGCACCACAAGCACAGATCACTTAAAATTGCTCATAAATGTCCTCAGAAGGTAAATCAGGGTTCTTGGAATGATATGAAAACATCACCCCAAGTACCTTAAAAAAAAGAATAAGGAAAAAAGAGAAAAATTGCAACACAGCTATGTTGTCCTTGTGGAAAAAGGCTGCAACCTCAGAAATGACTCCTACACATAGCATGCAAATGAAGCCTTCCTACATCAGGATTTTGAGGTCCCCCCCCACCCCAGCACTGACCGCTTTCTTCCTGCTCAGAGGCACCAGCACGTCCATCAAACACACACAGAGCTGATGCATCCAGCTACAAAACCACACAGCGTGTTCATGCTCTCCTGTACCTGGAGGGGAAACTAGAGGGGCAAATAATGAATTAGGAGGGGGGGTTCCCGGGTTTCACATCTCTCCTGGACCCCTTCCTAGGAAGAATATTGGGAACACGGGGCATACCTGCCTTTAAAAATGCTTTTACTAAATTCATGCTGTAAAGAAGAAATGAGGCTACAACACTGACTGAGGGACTCCAAGCGAGTCAGCTCACGAAACTGAAAGAGTTACAGCTGAAGTCTGCCAAGCAGCAACATAAACAGCTTAAAAACCCAAGGCAAGCCTGTACCAGCTCCACCAGATGAAAAATCCTCCTCTTTACCAGGCACGGCTCCAAGGGAAGGCTCTGAAAGAGGCACGCGTTCTGCAGTGTGTGCGTGCTACAACCTAGCTGCTTCCATCCATCAGCAGCCCCTCTGAGAGCTGCTGGAGCTCCACGTGCACTGCTGCTCGCTGTGCCAGGGCCCAAACACTGCTCTTGCTGCAAGCTGCTCACGCTCTCGCTGCTGCTAATTGCTCACACTCACAGGTCCCTGGAAACATGGAGCAGCACGCCTGTGGCTCCAGGCCAGCAGCCTGTAGGTGAGCTGACACATAGACACACACACAGACAGACACACCTCCCATTGCCCTGTGCATGGGGATGAGGAAGATGTGCAAAGCTGTGGGCACCAACCAGAGCTTCCTGAATAAGGGCTGTGCACAGGAATGGGCTGCAACGAAACACGAGCACTTGGTGAGCTTTGAAGTACAGCACAGAATGCTCTGCTGCTCCAAAAAAATCTGGCCTTCATAATGCTGCAAGAGACCCTTTCACGTCCACGAAGAACTGTGTGTATGGGATATGCACATCCCGTGTCTTTGTTATCTTTTTCAGTCATCTTTGTGTGGGGACTACGTGGTGGCACACTCATCCAAAATGATGGGAAGGGCCGCGGATGGGAGCGGTGGTTTCAGCTTGCTATTTATACAGCATTTGGAGGTGGTTCTGTGAGGCCTTAATGTGGATGCAACTAGATTTTTCTGAGCATTTTTTTTGCACACATGTGATCTATACCATCTTGACTGATATCGAGCTCCTTCCCACAGGCACTGGTTAGGTTTCCATGAAACATGCATTTGCCGTCTCAGATCCGCTATTTAGAAGACCAGTGAAAACAGATAAATGGGAACATAAGGTTGAACTTGGCCCAATTAAAAAGAACTGCAAACTCCATTTCAGAAGCCATAAAACCAACTGGAATGCTTGGGACTAAATCCAGCAGAAACAGCTTTCGTTATTTCATCTCTGTAATCCAAATGTTGCTGCTGCCACTGAGGATGAAAATCAGACAGCAGAAAATATATACCAGCATATGTTTGTGAAATAACTAATTATCATCCATGCCCAAATTTCTACATCAGGGTAACATCTCCCCTTAGAGTTTGGTGTGAATACCCTCCAGGGGAATCAACACAGGGTACACACATCTCTGCAGGGGAACAACCAAGGACCACACTGTTAGCTGAAACTGAATGAGGAAGAGTTCCTACTGCTGTACTCCACTATTCCATGGAAGTGCCCGCCTCCAGGCACCTCTGGCATCCGCATCCCCATCACACAAACCCAAATGGGACAATACAGGGACCGGAAAGCGTGAGAGCAGCCACATCCCAAGAGATCTCTGGTGGTACAGCAGTACAGGGACAGGGACAGCATTACCACCATCCCAACAGATAAGCAAACAATCTGCTATTTTGCTTTAAAAAAAAAAAAAGTGAATTCAGGCTGAGAACAGACTCAGAAAAGCAGGGACAGAGTGCAGTGTTTTAATTATTCAAGGCTGAGGCACAGCAGGAGGGGAAGAACCGCAGAAGGAAGGAGGAGGACAAGCTGGCAGGCACCTACACTCTGCCTTTCAAATGCTAAGGCATTCAAGGAAAGTCATTGCTTGGTTCCTCCATGCATACCAAACAAGATCCTCCAGAAATTCCCGAAACAAAGGGTATGAATATGCAGACAGAAATCTGCCTTATCCAGCACCAGAAGCCAGAGCTGTGCATGTCAGGCCTGGTGCAGTGCAAAGCCTCAGCAATCCTGGCCAGCAAGGGGCATGGAGATGGTGCCTGGGTCATCCACAGCCTGGCAAACCAGCTCTGGTGTTGGAAGCAGAACGACACCCTCACCAGCATCACAGGTTTGTCTGAAAACACTTCACAAAATGAATGCAGACAAGCTTGGGATGTGTTTGGTTGGTCTTGCTATCTGTGTGTTCTAGGGATGGCCAACCATGAGAAGATGCCATCCTGCTGGGGCTCCCAGCCCGGAGATCTGACACCCCCATCACAGGACTGTTAGGAAACAACTCTTCTCCAATGAATGCTCAGCACTGCACAGCTACCCAGGTGTGCGGGGAATCGCTGTGTCTGAGGGTGCTGCAGTGCTGTGGGGATGTGGCACTGAGGGACATGGGGGTGGGTTGGGCACCGTTGATGTGTGAGTGGTTCTGTACGCAGGCATGGGGCTGCTTTGTGCCTCTCATGCTCTCAGCACTGCCAGAGTTTTGGTGCATTTTACTGCTGACTGTTCAGTACCCAGAACGCCTCCAGGATACACTCTAACACAATACTCACTCAGGGTATCTTCCTTCCCATTACAATAAAAATACAGAAGTTGGTTGGGAGACAGCTGTGTGCCAGCTGTGTGCTAATCCAGCTATCTGGGAAGAAGCCCATGTAAGCAAACAGAAGAAACTTTACAACCATTTGCATTATGCTTCCACATTTCACTAATGCAAAAATTACAAAACCTACCAGAGACCCAAAACACAGATTTGAACAGGAGCATGCAGCTGTGCACAGTTTCTTTCTAAAGCAAAGCAGCCAGAAGTCTCTCACTTATTAATATTTTACATTCACAGGATATAAAAAGAGAGGTAAACATTTTTCTGGAGACAGAAAACTTCATACATACCATCCTGTTCTGCCCTCTGATAAATGGCCTGTAGCTAACACCCAGCTCTGAGCAGGGTTGGTGCTCCCTGTTAAGTGCCCAAACCAGTGGCAGTGCAGGTCAGCAAATGAGTCAAAAATAAACCTCCCATGTGCACAGGGCACCATTCTGTGCCACTGGGAAAGAGGTAAGGTAATCCCACCTGCTCTTCAGAGCCAGTTCCAATTGTACATTAAATGAAGCCGTTGAAGCTAAGTTAGCAGCAAGATTCAAACACAGGTAATTATTTTAGGTTAAGAAGTTCTGTGCTTCTTTCTGTTAAATCTGTTAAAACACAATTTAGCAAGCAAAAAGTGTCATTCGCTTGTTTTGCAGACTTCACACCTCATTTGCATCTAACTTCAGCTTGACAAAAAGGGGAGGAAAGCAGCGTTTCTAAGCTTTCTTCAGCCAATGAAAGGAAACCTTCAGGATGTGCCAGTGAGCTCACACAATGCAGAGTACTGGCATGCCTCTCTCCAAACACTCCTCACAACCTGGGAGCACCAGCAGCTCCAGCTGAGCCCCCAGCGCTGGGGAGTGGGACAGCCCATTCCAAAACTTACTGACCTGACAAGCTGTTCTGCTTTTAATCTCAGTTCCCAGTCTTGAAGGAGTTGGTCACTGAGCTGCTTAAGTAAGAAGAGGAAGGAAAGGCTCTGCAATTGCAGGAGAAATGACTGTCAAAAAGCTCGTTTAGCATTTTAAGAGCCTGCCCCAGGTGCTCGGCCAGGTGCTTATTCCAGCTCAGTGCTTCCAGCCTGAGAACAGAGATGGCTCTGTGCAGCAGCCCGGTGAAGCCTGGGAAGTGAGGAAGGCACAAAGCTTCCCTGTATGTTAGAGATGATTATAGGGCTAAGAGTATCTGCAAGCTCTAGAAAGCCCAGTTTTTGACTTCTCTTAGTGACCATAAGCTACATGGCTGCTGCAGCAGAACAGCTGCCTAGGCCCCAGTTCAGACCAGTTTGAGAGGCAAATTGTTTGTTTGCTGTCAGGCTGTAATTGTTAAGAGAGGGATTTTCCACAACTTCAGAACACACAGACACACCTACAGCTGTCTCTTGGTAAGGGGCAGAGCAGACTGCCCGTGCTGTTCCTCACTTCTCTGCAGATGTACTCCACCTTCTCCCAGGCACGGGGTAAATCCCAGTAAGTCAGCTTCTTCCATGGTTCCCATACTGGTGTGGTTTGGCCATTTCATTTTGAACACTGCAGCTCCAAGGGGAACTATTTTGCATCCACATTTCTCAAATCCAACCCAAGCACAAACGCATCTCAGCACCTGACAGAACCTGTTTTGTGTTCATGAAACACTTAGAAGTCGTACAAAGGGTTTAGTGGGGAAATACTGGTGGTAGGTGGATGGTTGGAGTGGATGATCTCAGAGGTCTTTTCCAACCTCAGTGATTCTATGACTATATGACTGAAGGCAAAAATTGCCCTCACGGGGACTTGATCTACTGCAAGCTAATGCTGGGCACTCCACAACTTGAACTACCTGGGAGAACTGCAAAAAACAAAACAAAAAACAAAGAAAACAACCACAAGAGTGCACACTATGAAAGCAAATTGCTGAATTTAAACCACAGTAGGTCTTAGTTTTACACAGTCTGAGAGCAATAAAGTAAGGGGGAATAGTTTTAAACTAGAAGAAGGGGGGGTTGCATTAGATATTACTGGGAAGTTCTTCCCTCAAAAGGCAGTGAGGCCCCAGCACTGCTGCCCGGAGCTGCGGGTGCCCCAAGGTACCCAAGTCATGGATGGGGCCCTGAGCACCTGGGTTATGGAAGAGCCCACACTGTAACATCTCATTGCTAACCTCCTCCTTTCTGCATCCTCTCCCTGCATTTAGGCACTCAGCAGTTAGCATATGGTACTGCACAAAGGGAACATGAAACTGATGCTGGAAAACCTAGGCACAGTAGGTAATAAAGAGCAGGGTGCAACTTACTCAGGTCATTGTCCATCTTGAAGGCGATGTCCAGCTGCATGATGAAAAGCATGAACTGGAACCAGGGGCTCATCTCCTTGTTGGGGAGAGGGATATGCACAGCAAAGACAATGTCATTGGCCTCGATCTGCCTGCTGACTGCCTCATCAAAGTCCTTGAGCTTCTCGCAGGGGTTGGATCCCCAGGGCATCAGCCACTTGGTCCTGTGGTGGTTTTTTCTTACATCAATGCATTTCACCGACATGTAAGGGACGGCTGTAGTGGGGCTGGGAGCTGCAAGTGAAAGAATTGTGCTTTTAGAATCGTTAAGCATCTCGTGCAGTAGTTTCCCCACCAAAACATGCAGCTCCCTTTTCAGCTATTTGAAGGCAACTCGAAACAAATGCATCAAGTGACCCTCCTTCACAGCTCCTTGATCCTGCAGTTAGTTAACCTTATTATGCCTGCATACATATGACTGACTTTGTAGTGTTATGAAATCAGAATTTAGCCAAAGCATTGGGAATCCTCCAAGACTGCTCCTAAGGGTGCCCTGCCCCACCAGCAGGGGAGCAGGCACCCATCCACCTTGTGTCAGGGAGACATCCAACACCTCACATCAGATAGCTAAGCTGTGGGCAATCAGCCTGCTCTGGCTTTACATCCAAGAGGAAGCAGTTGGAAATGCAGGGTGCAAACAGGGATAAAAGCAGAAGAGAAATTCATTTAGCCTTCAACCAGTCCTCCACTACTGAATGCCAGCACAAACACCTTCACATCTCCCTAAGAAAAGGCTTTTGAAGACTGAAATGTGTTTTCTAACACAGTTCTGCCCCACAAAGCCTATAGGTGAGGGCAGTTCAGCCTTGCTTCTGTCGCCCTTTGGTAAATCAGCATTTCAGTGCTACCTGCATGCACTGCAGAACTGGTGAGCTCTGACTGCAGCCAATGCAACTTGGAGGTGCCAGCAGTCAGAGCCCAGTGACAGTTCTGCCCCACACAGCCCATGGTCACAAGAAGCAGCACAAGTGTGCACAACACACAATGCATTCTGCTGCCTCTGAAACAGGGCTGTCTTATTTTCCAAAGTATTATTCATGAAGCATCACGACGTGCTCTCATTAACATCTTCCAGGTTCACAGGCTTTGGAAAGCAGAAAGAACGGGTAAGCTCTTCTTAAGCTGTTAAAGAGGTTTATTTATTTCTTCAAACTACTGAGTCCGACCAAACCTGTTCTATCCTTTCATAAAGGAAAACAAAGAGAAGTTAGAAAGTTAAGTGCAAATTCAATAACGTGAGAGTGCTCCAATGAAGAGTGAGGAGCACTGAAACATTCCTATACCACGAATTAAAGCAGGAGGAGCACGCAGAGCAACAGACAGCTGGATGTCAACACCTGCAGGGAAGAAGGCAGCCAGGGAGGCCAGGAATGGTCTGCAATCAGCCAGCCAATCCATGGGCTCCTACAGAACTATTTCCATGCTGTGACCATCATCCCTCTGACACACAGCCCAGGACTTCTGGGCAGATCCCAGCCCACCAAAAACACCCCCACCAGGTAACAGCGCCCTATGGACCGACTCAAGCCCTTCAATGAGACAAATGGAACAAACCAATGCACCAGTAGCCTACAGATACCAGAATGAAGCAGTAAAAGAAAATACACTGAGCATTCAAAAACAAACAAAAAAACTTCACCACACGCCCAGGGTTACAGAATGAACTCAAGGTGGACCAACAGTGCATTACACACAAAACTCATACAGCACAGTGTTCTACCATGACTCAACGCAGAACCTGGTCGCAGTGCCTAAAACTGCAGCTGTGAGCAAGTGCGAAGAATGCTGCTGAGAAACAAGCCAGATAGTCAGGCCAAGCCCTCTCAGAGCTGCTTAACCTCCTAAGATCTATGTGATTTAAAAGTAGGCATTTCTGAATTAAGAGATACAGTTACTTCTGCAGGAAAGGCTCATGTTTCCCACTTTGATGCAGCTCATTACAGCCATAAATACACATGTTTTCATCACAGGCTGATTACGATTTTAAAGCCCTGGCATGCTAACATAAGTATCCCCCTGCCAAAGTTACAGCTTTGAGAAGCAAAAGACAATTCCTATACATTCTTCTTGTCGGAGCCACACACCAAACAAATGTCGGCACTTGGCTAGGGTTACTTGTCTGGCTCCACTCCCATTAAATTCAAGCAAGTGTTGAACCCAGTGGAAAAAAAAATGCTTCGGGAAGCTGCAGCCAAGTCAACTAACAGCATTACAAAGTGCTATGCAAAACAAAGCGAGCATCAAGGGATCGCAGCCGGCAGCGGTGCCAAGCAGGCTGCCTTCAGCCGCTCCATCCGTGGGCTGCGAGGTGGGGTGGCTCCGACTGACTGACGTATTACGCGATATATGCCTGCCCAGAAATAGTGCCACGGCACTTTTTGCTCAACAGGAGATAAGCCCCAGCCGTGCTCCTGCTGTGCTGGCTGGGATGAGAAGTCAGGCCCTTCCCCAGCTGCGAGGCAGGAGGCAGCCTCCGCCCTCTGGGGCTGCTGGGACCCATGGGAGCCCCAGGGACATCCCAGCTCCCAGCGCTGGGGCCACTCCGTGGGTGCTGAAGAACCCTCCAAGCCACTGTCTGGGAGAAAGTTTGTATGCTTAAGCTGGTGTAACTCTGTCCACAGGACAAAGCGGCCCCTAAAAAGGACACAGGACATCAGAAGCCGAATCGCTTTCAGCTCTGAGTGATCCCAATCTGCGGAGCCCTGTGTTGAATCATGAGCTGTGATTCATCTGAGACTCAGAAGATGGCAAGCTTACACAAATGCTCCAAAGAGAAGCTGAAGGAGGCATCTCAGCAGACTTCACATCTACTGACAGCGGTGGTCAGAGAAGCCAGAGATCCTGCGAGCTGATTCAGCACAGCGTTTCATCAGCGCTGGCAGCCATCCCACTGCCAAACACTGAGGATTTTTCTCCTCCATCTCAAGTGGAATCAAAATTCTTCCACTTCCCATAGACTACACAGAGCAGGAGGGAGCACCCAACGCACAGCTGGGACCTCTCAGCTCACCAGCCCTGCATCCACCCCTGCCTCCTGCTTCCACCCCCGCACTGCTTGGCCAAGCTCTGCAGGAATGGAGCATCCCATCCCATCCTATGCACCCAGGGGAGCAGTGACAGCCATGTCCCCAGCAGGGACAGGGGCAGGTGGGTTGCAGGCACTTCGTACTGCTCAGCCCAGGGCAGATTCAATGAAACAAACGAGTCTTTTTCATTTGTTTTGCAGAAGTTTTAGTTCAGAGACAGCCATCCCAGCTTGGCCGCTTAAAAAGGCGAGTGCCCATTCCCCAGCCAACACGAGCACAATTAATTAATGACAAAATCCTACCCACAATTCTCGATTTTTTTGTATACAAAGGTACTTACCAGAGCTTCACGTTACAGAACTGTGTTTCCCTGGCCAGCCTGTTAAAAATGAATGCAATGAATTCCCAAACAAATCTTTCCTTCCTCCCCGGCCCCGCACGCAGGGCGCTCAGCCCACGCACCACAGCAGCATCCTCTTCTCCCACGCATGTCCTTACCTCTGGGATATATATTTTGCACCTTCTCATCTAGAACACCTACAGCATTTCCAATTAACTACTGACCCTTGCTCTCCCACCATAAACAAACCCTTTACAAAATCTCAGTTGCATTGTGTCTACATTGATTAAAGCTTGAATCCCACTGACCTCATGCAGTGTTAACTTCTCCCATGCACCGGGAGCATTCTGCTTTTCTACTCAATTACCCCCTTCTGTGCAGAGCCATCACTACCCAATGAGCACACACAATGGGCTTCTGCTTCATTACACTAACCAACAGCAGGATAGGAATAAACAAGCTAATTTATCATCCAACAGGCTGAGGTTTTCCAGCTAGAGTGGTGAGAACCTGAATAACGTTATATTTACTTATAAATACATGTTTATTACAGCACAGAAGTTTTCTGCCTCCCTCTTTGCTAACCTCACTGCTACCAATTCAGTGTTAATGACTGACCACTACAGAAATCCTTCCTTTCCTCTTGTTTAATGCTAGTTACTGTTTTTACAAGCCTACATAAAAGCCATTTTTCTTAAGACTGATGGCAGATTTTGCACAGAATCTCTGTCTACTTAAATAATCGAATGGATCTCTAAAACAAAACAAAGGAAATCTCAATACTGCTGTCCCAAAATTGGGTTCTTCAGTTCCCCACTGATTTACCTTGAGTTCCTAATTCACTATTGCTTTACAGCACCCGTTAAGCTACCATGCTATCCAAGAAGGCCCTCGCCCTTGTAGAAAGCAAATCTGTTTTGTGATATTTCATCACCTTTTACTCCACTTCTCCTGGAGCTGGAGCTGCTTTTTTTCTGTCAAATGCAGTACAGGTAAGGCTCACAGTAGGAAAATCCATTCCACTCCTGGTCAAGAGGAAGAGGGGTGTTTGCAGAAGGGCACCAGCTCTGCACATGGTTACAGCGGAGTTGCTGGGGCAGATGAGTTGCTGGCTCTGCCTTCCCCAGCACATCTCTCACACCTGGGCTGTAGGAATGAACCTGCCCTGCAACACAGCCTGGCTGTGAGATTCCCAACCCACATCTGCACGCTGCAGCCAAGATTTTTGCACTTCCCTGCAGTAAGAAGCTGTGGGCGCCCCTTTGGGGCAGGAGGAGCCACGACCTGATTGCCAAGAGCTGCAGCTGCCCAGAGGCCATGAGTGCCATTGGCATCAGGCAAATCCCCCTGGTGACACCCCAGGGCTGCAGCTGGCACAGAGGTGCTGTGCACACCCTGCACACCCCTTCCTCCTTCCCAGGCACTCTGCAGGACTGGCACCTCGACTTCAAAGGCTGGGGCTGTTACCTGCTGCAGAGCAGACTTCCTGCTGAGCTGTTCTCCCTGCAGGGCAGCCTGCCCACATCTGATAAAGCCAAGCACAGGCAGCACCAAACAGAGGTGCGGGAGCAGCTCCTGCTGCACATCAGCTGTGAGGGACAGCATTGCTCTGACACAGCTCTCCCCAGAGAGCTCTAGTTTTAAAGTGATGCAACCGTGAGAAGAGAGGGGAAAAAAGAAATAAAAAAGAATACCCTAAAGGATTTACAGCCCCGACAGCCCACTCCTCCAAGCCTCCAGCTTCCCTTCTGCCTGGGAACTGCCAACTCCTGGTATATTTGCCCATTCTGTTACTGTTACAGCTCTTACAAAGAGGAATCGGGCAGCAATGACCTTTCACGTCCGCTCTCCACCGCTCCCAGAGCTCTGCCAAGGCCGCAGCGCTGGGAATGCACTGCACAGGGCACAGCATTGGCATTCATGGCCATGGAGCAGCGCTGTGCCAGGAGGCTGAGCTGGGCCTGGAGGGGGGGGGGGCGGACAGGACTGAAGGGGAGGCTGGAGGCTGCCACAGAATCACAGAACGGCCTGGGTTGCAAAGGCCCACAGCTCACCCAGCCCCAACCCCTGCTGTGTGCAGGTCCCCAACCAGCAGCCCAGGCTGCCCAGAGCCGCATCCAGCCTGGCCTTGGCTGCCTGCAGGGATGGGGCACCCACAGCCTCCTTGGGCAGCCTGTTGCAGTGCCTCACCACCCTGTGTGAAAAACTTCCTTCTCATATCCAATCTAAACCTCCCCTGTCTCAGTTTGAAACCATTCCCCCTTGTCCTGTCACCCTCCACCCTCACAAACAGCCGATCCCCTCCTGTTTATACGCTCCCTACACTCCCTGCCATGGTAGGCCTGGGGTGGGCCCTGCCGCCTCCTCCCCCCACCTCAGCCCAAGGAAGGTAATGAAATCCCAGGAAAGGAAATTAAATCCTGGAAACTCACTGCTTGGGAGCCAAACCCGACATGTAGATAATGAGCCGGGATTGTTGATAGCTGCTCAGCCATTTGCACTCATGACTCATTATCTCTCTGGGCAAGACACACGAGCAGCAGTTTTATTGGCTCCAGTCAAAACAACTCCGTTTTTTTTCCCCCCTCGGTCTTAAAGCAAGAGAAGAAAGCAGCAGAGCTGCTTGCTCCCAAATGCATCCCTTCATCCCAGCAAGGAAATAAACGCTTTCACTTCTCCACCACGTACAGTCAGCTGCAGGATTATTGTATCCACTACTGAGTGCTGGTACAGCAAGCCAGCTCTGGAGCAGGAAAGAGGGAATCCTGTCCATCCTGAGGACATCTGCAGTGCTGGAGGAACTGCCTCTAAGTGTGTTACTGAGAAGCTGCCCAAGGAAAGCTTTGGGGGCAGCAATGAAACAGCCCTATAAAATCACCCCTTCCGGCGCTTCTCATGCCTCAGCTTTGCCGAGCTCCCATAGATGCTGCAGGAGCGCTGCTCTGTGAGCTGTGACTCCCGTACGCCTTCATCCCACGTTTTGCCAGTGCACATTTCTAAGCAAAAACCCACGGGGATGCTGATTGAAGTCCTGCATCCGAACAAAAGTGCCAACAGAAATATATCTGAGTTTAATAAAGCTCGCATAAATAGTTTGTTGCTCACAAACTCCACCAAGGACCAGCACTGGCAGAAAACACAGTTCCAGAGGAACGAGGCTTTCTGTCCGTATCAGGTACCAATGTGTTGCATTTGTGTATTTTCTACTTGCAAAATAATCTGTTAAAATAGAGCACTTAGTCATTGTTTTGAAACATGACCTGACTCCCTGCTAGAGGAACGGCGGAGCTCGCTTTGTAGCTGCACTCCCGTTGTGTACATATTTTGGTTTGTCTAGACCTGAACAAACTAAAATAACCGGATTCTTGTTGTCTGTTTGGCGTGCTGGATCAAACCAGACCGGGTCACTATTTCAGTGGCACCTCAGCTCTCATCCCCCCCATGCACTACAGGAGCAGCATTACTCACAGCCCTGCCCTGAGGCTGCCAACAGCTGTCCCAGCACCATCCTGGAGGGCTCTCACTTTGCAGAACAGCCACCGACCCAGCCTGGATGAGGCATTAACACAGTTCGACCTGCCCAAAGACTCAAAGCGGGGTTTTCCAGCGATGGAAGGCCTGCCCATAACAACCCCCTAGGACCTGCCAGCAGGCACAAGGCGCCCCTGTACGATCAGCACAAAGTCACCCTAGGTCTAAAAGAGGCACTGAGCCCTGAGCCACTGCCACGCTGCCTGCAGCTCCCAGTGCCCAGCACAGGGCTGGGCCCTAATGCAAGAGACATGTGTGGTGTATGTATGGCAGATCCAAGCTCCTTTTGGGTTCAAAGGAATTTCGAGATGAAAGGAAGAGGTCTGTTTAGCCCACGCAATCCTAAACACAAATACATCTGTTTATCACACCTGTTCCCAGATGAAGACAAACAGATCCTTCCATCAGTTTGCTCTGTACACACAGCTCATGCTTTATGAACTTGGAGAGCTCTGCTGCAAAACCCTTCTAGGAACAAAGACACCCTTATGACCACGGAGCACAGCTTCTCCGCACAACACGGGCCGAGAAACCACATTCAGTGAATCAGCATCGGATTCAGTAACCTGCATCTGAACTAGCTCCATCCAAACCAGCTCCTTCAGAAGAAACGGGCAGAAAACCCAGTCCTGGTGCTGTTCAGAGCAGGTTTGGGCCCAAAGGAGCAGAAAACTCAGGTTCCAGCCCCATGTTGCCATGGGCTGCTTTGTGATTGAGCAAGAGCAGGATGAAAGCAAAGTTTCGCTAATTACACTTAGCAGAATTCCCCCAGCTCCTACAGAGCAGCAGTTCGCAGGGACAGGAACGCAGAACAATGGACCTGCCCTCGGAACGCCGGCCGCAGCTCTTTCTTCAGCGCCTCTGAAATAAAGATCGCTGCAAGAACGTTCCAGCCGCGCTCCCCGCGACAAAAAGGGCGACGCGTCTCAGCCGCGGAGCGCGCAGAGGCGGCAACCGGACGCGGCCGGGCCGCCCGACCCCGCGGACCGCAGCGCTGGGGGGAGCCGGGCCGAGGGAACCCCGAGAGCGAACCGCGGGGGGGCGGCGCCATCCCCGCCCGGAGCCGAGCCGAGCCGAGCCATCCCAGTACCGCCGCCAGTCCCGGCTCTGCCTCCCGCCCGCCCTCTTCCATCTTTCTCCCTCCATTCCCCAGCGTTATCCGACGCCGCGCTGCGCGCCCCGGGTTCGGTGCTCAGCCCTGGGACAGGCGGCTCCCCCCCCCCCCCTCCCCTCCCCGCGGTTTCCTTATGACCGCTAGCATCGCTTTACTCCTGGCGAGCGCTGCCGCAGGCAGGAAGGTTCCCTCCTCCCGCGGCCCAGAGATGGGGGAGAAGGGAAGGAAAGAGAGAAGGCAGAATTAACAATTAAAAAAAAAAAAAAAAAAAAGGAAGAGGATGAAAAAAAACATATATAAAGAGGAGAGGAAAAAAATAATAATAATAAAAAAGAGAGAGAGAGAAGCGACGGTGCGCTCAGCTCCAGCGCCCCGCGGCACCGGTCGCCATGCTGACGGCTCCCCTGCCTTTCTTCGGCGCACGCCGCGAGCAGGCCGGGCAAACTTTTCTCTGCCCCTCCTGCAGCACAAAGGGGCCCGCGGAGCTCTGTTTGCTTAACGACAATGCCGCGCTAATGAGCTCATGGAGGCGCGGCGCTGACACCGGAACGAGCACCGGCACCGCGGCGGGGGGAGAAAGTTTGCCCCGGCGGCACTCACCGATCAGCCCTCCCACCAGAAAGGCGATCACTTGGAACACCAGCAGGATCCCGCCGACGATGCACAGCTTTCGGGTGCTCATGTTCTCGATGATGGCCCCGGCCATGGTGGCGGCGGCCGGGCCGGGCGCGGCACTGATTGCCGGCGGGGCCGTGCGGCCGTGATTGTGGCGGGGCGGGCGCGGCGGGCGGCTTTAAGGAGCGGGGAAGCGCATCACGAGGCGCCGCCCCCCCGCCCCTCCCCGGCCCCGCACCGCCGCCCCGCCCGGCCCGGCCCGGCCCCGCGCCGCTCGTGCTGCGGGCGCCGGGGGTGCGGCGGCCCCGGGGCGGCCGAGGACCGCGTGGCTTCCGGAGGGCCCCGCCGACTCGAGCGGTTCCGCGACGCTCGGAGACGCGGCACCGTGCCGGGACGCGTAGCCCTCACCGGCCGGACGCGGCCACCGCACCCCCCGCGTCCCGGTCCCGGTCCCGCTCCGGTGTCCCCGTGCTGCTTTGTCCTCCTCGCGGCGGCAGCCCCTCCCAGCCCCGCTGCCCTCCGAAGCTCGGCGCTGGGCTGTGGGCGCGCAGGGATGCGGGTGCTGCTCTGCCCCCCGGCCAGGCGCGTTCCCGTGCGTGCCCCCTAAGAACGAGCTCGTTCCACTGCCGTCATCTGCTTTGCAGCCTTGGTGCCTTGCGGCTACTGATGGGGCACCGCGAGGGTCTGCGCCGCGCTGCTGTCGGGCTTAGGATGAAGAACATGGCCTCAAACAGAGCGTTTGGATTTTAGGTGGTCCCACGTGGAGTCGGGATGGCCCTTGTGGGTCCTTCCCAAAGAGTCCTGTGGCTCTGTGTACGACGGGTGCAACGGGGAGTAGCCGAAAACACTCGTCGAGGACAAGTATGCCACAAAGGGATGCAATCACTGACAGACAATGGGCGGGAATCATAAAACCGTTTAGGCTGGAGAAGCTCCGAGATCCCCAACCCATCCTGCCATGCCCACTGACCGTGTGCCTGAGTGCCACACCTACACATCAGATGAAGGACAGGTCAAATATTTAGGGGGTACAACAAATAATAACCTGTAGGAAACGGTCAACAACAAGAAAAAAAAAATAAAAATAGAAGAAACACATAGGAAAAAAAACCCAAACCAAGAATCTTCACAGGCAGGAAAGGTGCAGTGCTGGCAGTGCAACGCAGCTGCTTTCCACCCAACCCCGGGCTCCCAGCACCATGCCCACATGTGGGATGCAGACCTCTGGGTGCTTATCCACACTGCACAGCACCACGGCAGCTCTGTGCACCACAGGAGGCAGGGCACAGTGACAGCAAACACTTGTGGTTGTAGCGTTGCATGGTAGAGAAGCAGAGTGCAAGCTCTGCCTCGAAAGGAAAGGCTGCAGCAACCCATGCCTGACCCTTGCCCAACCACCGCATGGATGCACTGCTGGAGGCCAACAACAGTGCAGCATTTTGGGTGATGTCACGGAACTGACACTGCCAAGCCCAAAATCCAATTGAAGGGGACAGCAGAAGCCATCCCCCCAGCTATGCTGGTTTTCCACCATAGCTCTGGCTCCCAGCATTGACCTTGGACCACCAGATGCCATCAAGCTGCTGCTACTGGTTTCTGCTTCTGCATCTCTTCCTGATCTGAAGAGCTAACCAGTTCTTCTCCCCCTCCATGGCGCTAATGATCCCATTGGGGTGCAGGCATTAGGAATCAGTTCAGGCATTCTGTGACAGTGGGACGGTTCGCTCTTCTCGAACACCACGAGTTCAACTGTTTCAGCTTTGTTTTGGCTTTACTTTTGCATTACAGTTATGACTTCACTGTTTAAAAATAGCTCTTAATGCACACGTGCTTTGTGCCCGTTATGAAGGCAGTAGGATCGCTGACACAGATGTGCCAAGGCAACGGCCTTGCTTCTCATAACTGCTCCTGTGGGTGATGTGTTCTTGGTCTCTTGCAGTGGTAGCATGAAACATGTTCTCAAAGAATGGGAAAAGGGCGTTTTGTGTTATTTCCAGTTCACGGAAGGGAAGGGAAACGTTATCTTTGTAAGAAAACCCTATTCTATGGCTGGTAATGCAGCACCCATCTGAAAAGGAAGTGTTGGTAGGGAGGGCTCATACCAACGAGCTGGCAGAGATCCACGGCCTGCAACTGCCCACTGCTCGGGGATGGAGGCAAACCAACAGCTGTGCACCACTCCATCCCAAGCCCTGCCTGGGCTATAAATATCCAGCAGAATTCCCAGCCCACAGGGTAGGTCTGTGCTAAGCGTGCACCCGCTTGTAGGAACAGCAAACAGCACCTCAGGAACAGCGAGAGGTGACGGCCTCACAGTGCCAGGGAGGTCAGGTTGGATTTCAGGGGAAATTTCTTCTTGCAAAGAACACCGACACAGAGTGACCAGGGGTGGGGGTCAGCATCCCTGGGGGTGTTCAGAGCCGTGGGGATGCGGCACTGAGGGAGGTGGCTGGTGGCTGGGGGTGGGCTGGGGAGCTCAGAGGGCTTTTCCAAGCTCAGCGATTCCATGGTTCTCTGACTCGCACCCCAGGTTTGCACAAACGGGGCAGCTGTGCCACTGCGGCGGTGCTGCACTCCCTGCTGGCAGCCCTTGTGTCAGCTGAGCAGGAGGAATGCTGCTGGTTAATTAATTCCTGTACATGAGCACCGAGCATGGGCTCCTGGTGCAGCTGCTGTGATGCCAACAGAGCACAAAATTGGACAGAACACAGCTTTAGGAAAGGAATCACCTCCCCGCCACGGTTACAACCTGCAAGCAACCACAGCTGCTTGAGAACAGATGTGGGGCACTGCATGGGCAGCAATGGGCACTGGCAGCATCCCCACCACAGCTCTCACTGCTCGGCATCTCTGCCCTCCATGCCCCGACCTGCACTCCTGTCCCCATGAGCAATTGCACAAGCAGAGCCATGGGTGTGAACCCACTCATGGGTGTGAACCAGAACTTGGGAACTGCCCAGAAGGCAGTGTCCGAGATCACCCTCCTGATGGCCTTTCTCTGATACGCTCTCAAAGCCTTCCCTGCATCACACAGTGCCTGAAATGCACCAGGACGGAGCTCCAGTGGGTACAGTGAGGTTTCCAGACTGCAGAGAAGACAAAATGGAGCTCACCATTTGACAGAGAACACATCTTAGCTTGTCAGGCTGAAAGTGCAGACTTGTGACATCCTGAAGGAGGAGCCAATAACAGCGTATTAAAATAAATTATATTAAAGATCACTTAAACTGGATTTTTAAATTTTATTTATAGTCTTCACAATTACTGTGTGGTTAGAAGGCACAAGCCATCAAAAGCAAAACTGCAGAAAGCCCAAATTTTCAGCATTTTTCTGTGCCTGCCAAGCCAGCCCTTTTGAGCATTATTCCACTCAGCAGAGCTGCTGCAGCAGGACCCGTGAGCAAGGCTGGGGCAGATCCATCACTGCCTTTCCAAGTTCCTCCTTCCAAACCTCTCCCCTGACCTTGAGCTCATCTGGCAGCAAGTGTGGCTCTGCTCAAACCCTTCTGTCTGCTTGAGTGATGATGCAGAGCCTCCCAAGGTTTTGCTCATGCAAAGCAGCCCTAAGCTTCCCCATCTCCACACTGCCACCCTTACAGGGTTACAAAGAATCAAGCCTGCAGCAAGACTTCTGCAAACCAGATGTGCATGCTTTGCTCTCTCCCCTGCCCGCTTGGTCTACCAGTGCACAGACCAGACAGCCCCTGTCAGATCTGCTTTATTATCTCATCGTCAACGTGTATTGACACGTTAAGAGCTGCAGGGATGTGGTGCTGAGGGAGGTGGGCAGTGAGCACAGTGTGGTGGCATGGGGTGGGCTTGGGGGCCTCGGAGAGCTTTTCCAGCCTGAATGATTCTATGCTTCTATGAAAGCCAGCTGTCAGACTGCACGTTTCACCTTCCTTCACAACTGCTGCAGCCTGGCGTCTCTCTATGTAGGTGCCCGTGTTTCCTTTCTGCCCAGCAATGGACATCACTGATGTGTGGCCAAAGAGGTGCAGGGCAGCAGCAGCAGCCCCGAGGAGGTGGCTGCCCAGGTGCAGGGCAGGCAGATGTCAGAAGGGCTGCAGGTGTGCTGCCAGACCAGGGGGTCTTTCCCAGGTTTGTGTCCTCCTCAAAAGCAAGCAAAGAATGTTATTTTTGTACTAGATCTGGACACTTGAGTATCACAGAGTGATGCTCAGTTTGTTATTATAGGACAATAAGCTTAATGCTATCCAATTCCTTCTACCAGCTGAACCACACAGTTGTTCGTACTCAAGTCTTCATGCTGTCATCATTTCCACCAGAACACAAAGCGTTCACTGCAGAGGTTTTTTCAACCTCCTCTGGCCGTTTCCCCGTTAAACCCTTATGTTCCCATACAGCCAATCCATTCCATTTGGTAGTGAAGACCAGATGAGCAGGCACAACATAATTAAAACTGAAGCCAGCTTTCCTAGCCCCATGAGAAGTGAACAAATGTGCCCACATGGGGACGTGTTGCAGTACCTGCTTTGGAGATACAGCACCAAGGATCACACTCCAGTTCAGCATCAGTAGAAGCTGATGGCATTTGTTGATTAGCAAGATGGAATCAGGAGAGATCTACTGGAATGAATCAAATTCTGGTTGGTAACAGCTCTGTAATGCTGACTGAAAATAGTGACAAATGTGGATTAGCTTTACTGCTCTATTCCCCTGCTAAGCAAGTGACGGGGCTCACCTGTATCAGTTATTGGGAAAACAAACATGCAGATTCCCAATGTCTGACTGACTGCATCCTGTGCAGAGATCTATCAGTTAACGCAATTGGAAGACATGGAAGTCCTGAGAAGTTGGAAAGTTATATTAACGCAGTTTATTCAGCCAGCTGTGTGCTGGTGAGGCATTCTCAAAGCACCATCTGAAAGCAAAGACAAGGCACGGGCTGGTTCTGGAGATCTCCTAGAAAGAGACATCTGTTTTGGAAGCACCACAAAGGGCCATCGCCAAACTATCCCATAATAGTTATGAGCTGTAATTTGACGTTTTAGATACACATTCCTCTTGCCAAATAATCTCATATTTTTGCTCTTGGCAGAGAAAAGAAAGAGAATCATATATCCAAGATGAGTAATTTAGTACGATGTAATCAAGGCAAGCTGCTCCAGACGAGGGACGGCCTTTGAGTAAGAGAGGGTTTTTGTTCCCTTAAAATACAAGTGTGCATCCGTTGCACAGGGAAATACTTAGAAAGAAAAGCGGTTCTCTTTCTAATTTCACTTCCCATGTGATGCCAGGCGCAGGCTCTGCACAGAGATGGGCAGAGGTGGCTGCAGCAGAGCTGCTGGCTGTGCTCCTGCAGTCACACATCTCCTGCTCCACATCTCCTCCTACTCTGCAGCATCCCAGGGCCTGGCAGCACCTCTCACCCACTGCCCTCCATACCAGCACCCCACATTGCAGCTGGAGCTGGTGGGGGAACACGGAGCCAAGGAGGGGAGCCTGGCACAGGTGCACAGCAGCCAGCAGTGCTGCCTGCCTTGTTGGCACAATTAACCCACATTTAATTGCCTCTGTGCCCCAGGGCACTGAACTGCCTTGTGCCTGGAGCTGTAAACTGTGGTCTGCCCTGCCGACTGCTCCAGCAGCATTCAGCTCAGCTAAGAAACAAAACATTTGCTGTGCCTATAGGAAAAAGGGCCATGGGAATTTGCAAGGCTGGACCTTGCTATCCTTATTTTACACAGACTCTAAAACAGGTGATGAAAGACAGAGCTGACAAGGAAAAAAATTGCATTTCTGTGGTCTCCAGTCATCACGCAGGGGTTCACCTCCATACACAGCACTGTGAATTACCAGCCAGCCCAACACCTGCTGTGCATCCTGCTCCCAGACACCAAGGCAGCAGAATGGCAGCATCGGTGTTGGGACTGCTGCAAACCCAACAGGTCAGCTGTAGGGGCACAGCTCAGGTTTGGGACTGCTGCAACCCCCCCAGGTCAGCTGTAAGGCCGCAGTGTTACAGTGCAGCACACAGAGCAGCCGGGGCTGTCTGTCAGCGTTCCTGGAGCTCTCTGCTCCAGCTGCAAGATGTGATGATCCAGGTACTTTTTAATATTGATCTCTCGTGCACTCATTTCACCTGGGAAAGATCCGCTTGGTTATATATTGTATTGCTGCCAGTGCACAATTCTGTCTGTGTGCATTTACCCATTCAAGTGGGGGAAAAGAATGAGATGAAAGGTGAGAAAATAACTCAGTTCCTTAACTCCAGTGTTGCTCATGAGTTTAGAGAATGAATGGTCATGGAGAGACCTCTGCTGCAGTAACAGCCACGTCAAGAATGGAAGTGCATGGAGGGAGCTGAAAGAACACATTCTGCTCCAGTTTACCTATAAAGGCTGTGTTTTCAGGATGTCTGTAACTGAAGAATAACCCAAACCAGGTGTGATGTGATGTTCCCCCTTAAGGCAAAAGAGAAACCTGAAATCATTGCCCTGCCCTGAAACCTCAGAAATGAGTTCCATAAATATTCATGAATATTAAGGAAACTTGCTGGGGGTGCACTGTGTAGCTGTTACTTGCCATGGATGTGCTCCCCTCTAAGCTCCAGAGGTGCTGGGCACCCAGCTGGGGGTGGGGCCGGGTCTGTGGGTCCCTTCCAACACAACCATGCTGGGATTCTGTGGAAGAGGAGAACGCCAAAGGCAAATGCACACAGGGACAGCAGCTCAGTGCCACCTCTTCCCACCACTTCTCAAAGTGTGTCTCACACCATGGGGCTGCGTGCCTCGGGTCGGACCGGGGCAGTTCCCCTGCGTGAGTCCGTGCTATTTAGGGAGGTTTAAGGCCACGGAACCTCGCAGCAACTTTGCATTAAGTACTGGAACAAAGCGCTAAAGAGGCCGCTGTTGAAATGTTTATGCCTTTTGCAGACATAAATATTTGGAGAATAACAAAAAGGCACTGTTTGGAGTAGGGAGAAAGAAAGCACCGTACCTGCCCACCTCCCCCTGTGTCCAAACGCGCTCCAGCCGGCAGCGGCTTCGGCTCACGCAGCCCCTGCGCTCCCAGCCGTGCTCACACATCCCTGCTCCCATCGGCTGAGCACCCCGCAGCCACACCGAGCCTTAAAGATCGCCGCAGAGAAAGGAAGAAATCAAAAATCGAGGGGGAGAGAAAGTTGCCGCCCGACGTGGCCCCGGGCTGTTCCGCATTCATTGGCCGGGCCGTGGCAGTGCGGCTCTCCCTTCGCCCTGTCGGCGCGCAGCTTCTCCTCCGGCTCCGCGTGGGACGGCCGAGGAGCTGATCCGGCCGCAGGCTGATCTTTGTGTCGGGATGGGGGTGTAGATGTGTTTTTGCAGCTGTTTCTCTTTCCCATCTGGTTCAGCCGGAGGCTGCGCCAATTCCTGCACGAGCGTTCTGTGGGGTGGACAGGATGAGGAATCCATCCGCGTTACAGACAAAGAAGGGAAGGACGAGCTGTGATGTCTTAGTGCTTCCAACCTAATTCGCAGCGCAGAGACACAAAACAGCACCGCGGTGTGAGGAGAGCTGCCTCCCCGTCTCCGCTCCAAGGCAGCGCCCGTCCTGCGCGGCCCGAGCTGCGGAACAGCCGCGCGTCAGGTCCTGCAGAGCCACTCTTCCACCTCTGGGTGCTTTCCTAACCCGGCAGCTCCTGGGCGCCCCGCAGCTCTCCTTCCCACGAGGCGCCGCCAGCCACGGCGCTCAGCGCTCAGCCACGGCGCTGCGTGTGACCCGCCGGGACTTGAGCCGCCGCAGGGGGTCTCTGCCGGCTGATGCTGGGGTGGTGCTGGGGGATGGATGCTCCCCTCCCAAATTGCTGTTCCCCTCCCTGAAAGCGCTTTCGTAGCCCGAGTTCCCACCTCTGCTGCTGCAGCAGTCATGGCGTGGAACCACAGAACCACAGAATCATCCAGGTCGGAAAAACCCTCTGAGATCGCCAAGCCCACCCCGTGCCCACCGCCCACATCCCTCAGTGCCGCATCCCCTCAGCTCTGAACACCCCCAGGGATGCTGACCCCCCACCCCTGGGCAGCTGTGCGGTTCTTTGGAGCAGAGATGTCGCCCAGCACCCAACTTGCCCCTGCTCTGGCACAGCGTGAGGCCGCCACCAGTCATCCCACGGCTGTTCCAGAGCAGACCCCCGCCTCTCCCCATCCTCCCGTCGCCCCCCAGCCCGCGCCGTGCCCAGATCCCGCAGCGGGTTGTGCGGGCAGCAGGGGGCAGCACGGCAGGCGGACCCGCACCCGACGCCGCGTCCCGGAGCTCCGCAGCTGTTATCGCTGCGCAAGCCGCACGTTTTGTGCAACACGTACGCAGGCAGTTTCCCCTGTTTTTAATCTGCTGATTTACAGTTGCATAAACTCAAGTGCTCTTGGAATGAAAATTGCCTCATAAGGCAAAAGCGGAGTTAAAGGTCATTTCCTTCGAGTGAGTGAAGGACACCGCTGTGCAATCTGCGGGCTGGGAGCTTCTGTGCTGCTGCTCCTCGCCGAGTTCAGTGACTTCACATCTCCTCTGTTTGGAAAGCAGATCCAGCGGGAACTTTGCAGAACGACGGGAGCACGGGACGCGCTGCCATGGCACGGCACTCCGCAGCGGTGCCCTCACACAGATAAGGACTGCTGGGCTCATGGGACGTGTGTCGTGATCTGAAAGTCTGCCTGGTTTTGTAGGCGTGGCAGCTTATTCTGGATTCGCTCCGTCTGACACCGAGCTGGGAACGTGGCAGAGATGGAGTCCTTTTGCAGAGCTGCCTCTCGTGAAAGTTGCCCTCCCATCCAGATGTGTGCACTTTGCTGATGCTGTGTGGGCCACAGCACCTGCTGTGCTGAGCTCAGCTCTGCTCACATCAAACTTAATGCTCACTTTTAGCCCATCGTTGTATGCCATCATTTCACGTGTGCAAAAGAAATAGGAAAATAGAAATGGGAAAGAAATAGAGGTGACCTGCTGGAGGGAACTGCTTTAGCAGGGGCTTGGGCTCAATGACTTCTTGAGGTCCCCTCCGGCCCCTGAGATTCTGTGATTTCTCATGTTTCTTAGGGACCACTTAGGGACTGAAGGCTTTCTCTTCTGAGACTGTTATCAATTCCTATCTCAGCCAAAGGCAAGGATGAAATGGAATTTTTACAGTAGATATTTATCATCTTCAAAGCTGAGCTGCTGCTCTGAAGGAGCCCTGCCAAAATCCCTGAAATTTAATGAATGCACAACATATTTCAGTATTTAAAGGGGAGCTGGAAGAAAGAAGGGGAAAGATTCTTCAGCAGAATGTTAGTGGTGTTAGAATGAGGGGAAATGGTTTCAGACTTAAAGAGGGGAGATTTAGGCTGGGTATAAGGAAATATTTACAGTAAGGGTGCTGAGGACATAGAGTGCCCAGAGAGGCAGTGGTGCCCCATCCCTGCACACACCCAAAGTTGGGCTGGACGGTGCTCTGAGCACCCGGTGGAGCTGTGGGTGTCTCTGCTCATCACAGGGAGTGCGACCAGATGGCCTCCAAAGGGCCCTTCTGACTCTGAGGATTCTATGATTCTGCAATATTATTCATGGAACTTAAACAAGGAAATACACAGAACAAGCCAAGAGAGGGCTGTTAGGGAAGAAAGAAAACTCTCCTGGCATCAGCAGCTGAGATTCTCACCCTGCCAGCCTCTGGCTCTGGCAGACTGTTCCCTTGTCACCAGCCAGCCGACTTCCAGTGGGGCACATGGTGGGAAGTTCAGGGTGAAGTTGTGGGAGACGTGAGCTGACCTGCTGGTACCTCAAGGGGAGGCACCGCTCCTTCCTCCGGCCGTGCGTTCCTGGGGGTGCTGCTGCCGTGTGATGGCCACAGAATGTCGCATGGCACGGGGCTGGGCGGGAGGTCGAGGCACATCCCAAACCCTGCACCAGGCAGCAGCAATGCTGTGTGCAGTCAGACATGGAGGGGAAAGGAGCACAGCTCCCTGAGCTCGTGCCCGGGGTGACAGCAGGGCGACTGCACACCCCTGCAGCAGAACCCCTCTGCCTGCATCCTGCCCTGCACTTTTCTCCGTCTCTTATCAGAATAATAGTGATGAGCCCAGGGAAGATCTTACAAAACAGAACAGTCTGCTGCTGCCAAGGGATTGCGGCCGCTAACATTTATTTTTCCACAATTATAGTCGGGGCTGCTGCCCTGTCCTTTCGAGACAGAGCAGATGAAGGAGCGGCGCACGCCGTCCCTGTCCCGGGATAGATCCGGGCAGGCTCCATGACTCACTTGTGACTCACTGCTCCTCCGTTCCTTCCAGACTCTTGGGGGCGTTCGCATGCATTGCCGGTCTGTACCTGCAGGAAGCCGTTACCCCCGGCTCGGGCTGGGAGGCATCGGGTGCTGCTCCCAGTGCCACGCAGAGACCCGCGGCCGTGGCAGCCCCCGCAGGGACGGCAGGGGGAAGGAGACAAGAGGGGAGTTATTTCTTCTTCCTGCCATGACACGGTGTCCCAGCGGATTATTTGGATCGAGGTCATTCCCACTAATTCCAAAAACCCCAATTGCTAAACTAAGATTAACCTTTTGGAGAGTTATTTCGAAGAACAAGGATAAAATAAGGCGGTATGACTCAAATCAAGGGGAGGAAAGAGTTGATCACAGTTAATCACAGTTAAGCCACACGAGTTGCTTTCCCTGCCAGAATCAGGTGTTCTGAAAACACCAGGAATGATTAACCATCATTTTTCTTTGGCAGGGCGGGTTGAGGAGCTCCAGCAGAGCCTCAGCAGTGCTTCTCCACCTCCAGCAGCATGACTGGCAGTGGAGCCGGCATCGCATCAGAAAGGAGAACAATCACTGAAAGGAGAGGTTTTTATACCTGTGTGTATGAGAGAAGCGTATGCAGAGAACCACAGAAAAGCAAGAAAAGCCACTGAATAGCAAAGGGTTCATTGCACCCAAAGGTCAGAGGCCTGAGGACACGGAGGTTCCAGCAGGAAGGCACACAGATAGGCACACACACCTGGACCCAGCACTGCAGGGCTCTCAGCTGTGTTCTCCAGGACGCGGCCAGCCCACATCCACTACTGGGCCATGCACTGCCCATCCCACCAGCTGCTGCACTGGTGAGCCAGCAGCAGTACAAAGGCAGAGCACCATAGAAGCAGTAAGGCTGGAAATGACCTCCAAGCCCACCAAGCCCCCATGCCCACTGTGCACAGTGCTCATCCAGTTCCAGCCCCCTGCTATGTGCAGGTCGCCAACCAGCAGACCAGGCTGCTCAGAGCCACATCCAGCCTGGCCTTGAATGCCTCCAGGGATGGGGCACCCACAGCCTCCTTTTCATCACACTTCTTCTTGGCAGTGATGTTTCCCGGCAGCCCCCTGCCTCACTGCTCCTGGAGGATCCCTACTGTCCATGAGATGCTGCTGCTGGCCCAGCACAGCTCTGACGTGGGCAGCACAGCAGGAGATCCCTGTGCACTGCTGCGCCTGAAACATGGAAGGATCAGAGGCAGCACTGCTGCAGAGCCCAGTCAGGAGCTGTAGCAGGGAGGCTGCTGGGCACTGCCTCTTCTCCTGCCGTTCTGCATTCATTTCTGAGCACTGTTCACTGCTGGATTTCAGTAGAGCACTTTTGTGACAAATATGCCACAATAAAAATCTCCTAGCAGCATGGGCTCTACCCGCTGTCTTCTGTACTTGATGGCAGCACAGCTAGGTAATAGTGGGCAGGACTGTGGGCTGGAGAAAGAAAAAGATTCATACACATAGTGGGATTCTATGAAGAAAGAAAAGGAAAAAATCAGCTTAATCCATTGGTATTTTACCGCTACTAAAAACTACGACAATAAGTTGTAGCCAAACAATGACATCCTATAGAAAACAATTTCCCATAAAAAGCTCCTTAAGGATAGCTTTCCTGTTACGTCACGGGAATCTCATGTAGGGAATTTAAGAGCAGAAAGAGAATACCTCTGTGGTGCTGAGCAGATGGGCTGTGAACAAGCCGCCCCACCTCCATCCCCTGCGATGCTGTGCTCCAACCTTCAGAAACACATCCATTCTGATTTGCCTTAGGGAATCTGGAAACCCCTAGAAATAGATTGAGAACTGGAACATAGAGGTGTACTCGAATTTGGATTCCTTCCACGTATCATCTGGCAGAAGGAAACAGCACCAGAGTTACCAAATGAGGCCAATTCATGCCCTGGAATGCGGCCGCCCAAGTAACGATGATGGATAGTGACAGCACGGCTTTCATGTGGCAAGATCCCCGCCACCAGCTGTGCCAGGGGAAGAAAGAGCGTGCTGGAATTCACAGCATTCTCCCTCGGATTAATCCCCGGCCTTCCTGCTGCGCCTGAATGAATTGTGAGAGGTATTCGTGGCTCTGCTGGGGGAGATTTGCTGATTTCTTTGGGCCTCCTGGGGGGCAGTGATATAGAGAGCAAATAACCAGCATGCAGCACTGAAGTGATGTAATGGGCAGGGAAACTGCTCTGCTGTGCCCACGGCTGCTGTTCTGCTCTCTGCACGCTATGGGCACGGGGAAAAACTGCACACATTGTGCAGCTGGGCTGGTGATCCGCAAAGCACACTGCGGCTCATCCAGCCGGGAGCCCTCATCAGCCCAAGTATGGGAAAATGCACAAATAATGTGCAGGTCAATCTCGGGAGCACAAAGATGAGCTGGCTGCAACCTGAACCGTAGGGTCATAGAAGTCAAAGAAGTCATTAAGGAGGGATCCACATCTGCCACAAACATTTTGTACATCGGCCGTTCCTACAGCATCAATACCGGATTTACTTCGTGATTCATCTTCTTCCTCTGCATGTTGATCTAACTCCCCTGACCACATCCAGTCACTGATTACCAGCTATTACAGCCTTACAAACTGCCTTCAGGGGACGGTAAACATCCAGCACGGTCTGAGGCTTAGGAGTCACCACTCAGCAGCAAACACTCATGGCATAATAAATCCATCAGCAATTTCCTAGAATATAGGCCCAGCAATAAACCCAGCTGCTTGGAACTGACATCTCCAAACAATAAAGAGCTTTCAGATGACTTTAGAAGATTCCTGGTTCCACCATGAAAATGGGAGAAGCAGCAGACCTTCTCATAGTTGCTGGATGCTGAATCTATCAGACAGTTTTTCAGGAGCCGCCCCATGATTTTAGACGAAAGTGTTTTGCCAGCTCTGCCATTCCAACCCAATTTGCTCTTCCCCTGCTTTGGCTGTCACACCAGCTGCCCGGAGCCTCAGAACAGAGTCCTTTCCTCACCAGTTCGTGTTGGTGCAGCTCAGGACAAACTGTGACCTTGCAGCTGGGAATTGTTCACACCGTTAGGGATGTCATTCTGCTCCTTTAGTTCTCTGCATCTTATGAGAATCAGACAAACCAGCGTCTAACATCTCACAGCAACATGGCAAGTGTACACACTCCTGGTCATTTCTATATCAGTTTTGTTTCCATAATTATAATTATTATGTCATTATTCACGGTTTTGTAAGTTCTCTGTGGCAAGAGACAAACACACAATCCAACTGCTGTGGACCTGATTGCCACTGTCACATCTCCTCCTCATCCCAGGATTCTCTCCCTGCAGTTCAGTCTCCCAGCACATACAGGAGGGGCAGAGACTGAGGCAGAGGAGCTTCCAGGCATGAACTGAGTCGCACAGGACTTCATTTTTGCAGGAATTTCTCTTTTACTATACTTGCAACACATATGTAGGCCTACCTGATGTCCTTTAGCTCAAAAGATAAATGACGAAGTCCCCAAATCCCTCATTTGCCGAACCTTCTATCTTTCTCCTCCAACAGAGTTAACACTTTGCCACAGGACATTCCAGTAACAGCAGATGTGGGGTTTAAAGGACCAAGAACAAGAAGCTAAATAGGATGGGAGCAGCCACATCTCTACCTGATGTGCCCTGTGGAACCAGAGGGACTGGTTAGGAGACAGCTGTCTCCTAACTTCTCTACCTTCAGTTCATTTAATTTGTGTTCTTGCTTCTCTTCCAGCAACCAAAGTGAGGCCCAGCACATCTCCTGTCAATTCCAGACACTACGCCCAGCAGACCTGCAACTTCATAGACGTCCCACTTGTATACATACAAGTACTTTGAGTGGCCAAAGAAAAAGACGTTTTGTCATATTCGCTTTGAATCAACTGATCCTATTTCAGGATTATGCAACCCCTAAAAAATGCTGTGGGACTGCCCTAAGTCCGTCGGTAGTTTTAAGTAAATAAACAAGACCCGCTTTAATTTAGACAAATCTCCAGGCCACAGCTGTCAGAATGCCACTGCAAGCTTTTCGGTATTAAGAAACGAAACCTAAATCAGAAACAGAAGCTGCATCAGGAGCAGGGCCCTGTGGGAACCTTCCTGCCTTTGGTCTGACAATCTAAGAAGTGTGTTCTGGTTTCCCCCAGCATCCGGTGCACTCCAGCAAGTTTCTAAATAAAGTGGAGTAAAAACTTCACTCAGAGCTTTAGTGTTCCTTAAATGGCACGTTCCTCCCTTGGCACAGCTGCAGTTCATCTTAAAGCAGGCAACCACGCTAACATTTTTCCTAAATGCTGCTCTATATATTCTAAATCCTCAGCACCCAAAGTCTCCAAAATAAGCACTTAAAGTAACGACTGCAAGCACTTGCACAAGGCTGCACCCATCCAGAGCAGCTAATTTAACCACCTCACTCCATTTACCTTCGGTGTCCATTAAAGGATGCTCCACGTGAGGAATACCAAAGATAAATTAGCATCTCATTACAGGATTTGCCATCACACCAGGCTGCCTCCCACTACAAAAAAAGGGTGACCGGTGCCAAATCCTCCTGATAAACTTACACTCAAACACATGCCGAGGCTGAAATGCAACAAAGAGAAAGGTTTGCTTTATCAAGCAGTGTTCAGCCTGCGTGAGAATGTTGAGTTCCCTTCCATACCTGAGTAAAGCAACCCATATTACATACAGCATCTTCTGACTGTGAACACAGACTCTGGGAAATCTGCATCACGAGGTAACTCATTACAACTGCAAAAGGCATTCTTCATATATCTATATATCCCCAAATTAAAATGAAATTGCTGGTATTTCAGAGATAAGGGATCTCATGAAAGTCTAACAGCTGTGGAAAATGAAATAAGAAGCAAGAAGGTTATAACTGAATAGTAGTCTCTCTAATGCATTCACAGAACAGAATACTGAAAATGTGCAGGGAAATTATATATGGGTCAACTCAAGAAAAGAAAAGGATCCCTAAATCTCACACGAAATGCATATTTGAGCATTTCATCGCATTTCATCAGCACTCCCTTCTTCAGAAAGCTGAGCACCATGACTGCCATCCACACATCTCAGCAGCTCTGACCTCTGCTGTGTCTCCTGCTTTACACACAGTTCTGTCACCACTTTCCTTCCCTGTCTCCACCTGCTCCACAAAGAGCTCCAGCGTTCACAAAAGTGCCCCAGGACATACAAAGGATCCACAGAAAGCTGCCAAGCACCTTCTGCCTCCCACCTTCAGCTCCCCATAAGTTGCTCAAATCAGTGGGAGAGGCTGCACCACAGAATTACAGACTGAACAAACTGGAATAATCAATTCCAGTTCCAATTCTAAGCCCCAGAACAAGGGATGCCCCGTATCAGCCTGGATGGTGTAATGGATTGCTGACGTCCATCACGGGCTGTGCCAGGATCCCCTCTGTGGCTGCACCAGTGCTTGCAGCACACTTTCTGAGTGGGATTATTCATTCACCAGTTTCATTGGCACAGCTGCCCAGGGAGTGAGGGGGTCACCGTCCCTGGGGGTGTTCAGAGCTGTGGGGATGTGGCACTGATGGACGTGGGCAGTGGGAACAGGGGATGGGCTGGGGCTGGGCTGGGGATCCTTCCTGGATGATTCTGTGATTCCATGAGCATCAGTAACATACAGCCACTGCTAACCTCATTTTGTCTGGTCCAGAATTAATGAGAATCTTAGGAAAGCGCAAACAAGATCTGCATTCCCAGTTCAGGCACTGCCTCTTCTTGCTGTGCAGTGCCCACAAATGCCTGCAGCCCCACACAGCCCCTGGCAGCCCCATGCAGCCATTCCAGGCTGCAGAGGGCACCCCACCGGATGGATCCACTGGAACCCTGCCTGCTGAGCTGCAGCCCCTCAGGGCAGCAGGATGCTGCTTCCAGCAACCCCATTCTCAGCACAAAGGAAAAAAACATCAAAGGTGTTCTTACCTGTTTTATGCATAAGAGAAAAAAATAGAATGTTTTAAACTATTATAGTGCATTGTCTTGATTATTATCACCAAGATTTTTTAATAACATATCCGATGTATCTACCTGCAAAATCTCTCTCATGCTTATGCTGGTTACTTGTGTTCACTGCTGTATTAGTCATTGCTTAATTACCTCTGTGGAGCCTAATTAACAAGGATGGTGGAGGAGCTCTGGCAGCAGCACATGTTAACAAGGCTGCTGACAGCAGCGAGCTTCAATTTCCAGGTTATGGCAGGACTAAGGACGGCAGAGGGACTGTCATAGCCTAGGGACACAGAATCACAGAACGGCCAGGGTTGGAAGGGACCTCAAGGATGATGAATCTCCAACCCCCTGCCACACACAGGGCCACCAACCTCCACATTTAATGCTAGTCCAGGCTGCCCAGGGCCCCATCCCGTCTGGCCTTGAACACCTCCAGGGATGGACGGGGCATCCACAGCCTCTCTGGGCAGCTGTTCCAGTGCCTCACCACTCTCTCTGTAAAGAATTTCCCCCTGATGTTGAACCCAAATCTCCCCTCCCTCAACTTAAAACCATTTCCCCTTGTCCTGCTGTTCTCTCCCCTTTCCAAGAGTTGACTCCCCTCCTGTTTGTAGGCTCCCTTTAGGTACTGAAATGCTGCAGTGAGGTCACCCCGCAGCCTTCTCTTCTCCATGCTGAACAAGCCCAGCTCCCTCAGCCTGTCTTCATAGGGGAGGTGCTCCAGACCCCTGATCATCTTTGTGGCTCCTCTGGACCCTCTCCAACAGCTCCCTGTCTTTCTTGTACTGGGGGCTCCACACTCGGACACAGTACTCCAGATGGGGCCTCACAAGAGCAGAGTAGAGGGGAACAATCACCTCCCTGTCCCTGCTGGCCACCCCTCTTTTGATGGAGCCCAGGACACCATTTGCCTTCCGAGCCACAAGAGCACACTGCTGGCTCATGTTCTGTTTTCCATCCATCAAGACCCCCAGGTCCTTCTCTGCAGGGCTGCTCTCAAGGACGGCTCCTCCCAGTCTGTATGGATGCCTGGGATTCCTCTGGTCCAAGTGCAAAACTCCGCACTGTGCCGTGTTGAACCTCATCAGGTTCACCCAGGCCCACCTTTCCAGCCTCTCGAAGTCCCTCTGAACGGCATCCCTTTCTTCAACTGCTTCAACAGCACCACTCAGCTTGGTGTCATCAGCAAACTTGCTGAGGGTGCAGTTGATGAGAGTCAGCACAGGGCATGGAAGGGAAGCAAATTCCTGGGGCTATTTCTGTGACACAGAGCCCAAGGAGTGCTGGCGCACCGGGCTGAGCGCTGAGCACCCAGCAATGGGGTGAGCAGACACAGCCTGCAGCGTGCTGCACACACACAATCTATGCTGCCGGTGGACGGTGGCCCTGTAACTTCCCACACTGAACAGCGGGTGAGGCTGTAGCGCGTTGCTTCTGGGGCCGTGCTGTGTGATGTGAGACGCCAAATGCACATGGGGTGCTGCAGTGTGCTGTGCTGTGCCGTGCTGTGCTGTGGCGTGCTGTGCTGTGGTGTGCCATGCTGTGCCGTGCCATGCTGTGCTGTGCTGTGGCGTGCCATGCTGTGCTGTGCTGTGGCGTGCTGTGCTGTGGTGTGCCATGCTGTGCTGTGCCATGCTGTGCTGTGCTGTGGCGTGCCATGCTGTGCTGTGCTGTGCCGTGCTGTGCTGTGGCATGCCATGCTGTGCCATGCCATGCTGTGCCGTGCTGTGTCGTGCTGTGCTGTGCCATGCTGTGCCGTGCTGTGCCGTACCGTGCTGTGCTGTGCTTGTGCTCGTTCTACCCGGGGCCTTCCTGGCCATGACAGACTGAGGGCACCAGTACAGGTTGGGGGATGACCTGCTGGAGAGGAGCTCTGCAGAGAGGGACCTGGGCATCCTGGTGGTCGACAGGTTGGCCACAAGCCAGCAGTGTGCCCTCGTGGCCAAAAAGGCCAATGGCATTCTGGGGTGCATAAAAAAGAGCGTTGCCAGCTGGTTGAGGGAGGTGATCCTCTGCTCTACTCTGCCCTGGTAAGGCCTCATCTGGAGCACTGCGTCCAGTTCTGGGCTCCCCAGTACAAAAAAGACAGGGATCTCTTAGAGAGGGTCCAGCACAGGGCCACAAAGATGCTGAAGGGCCTGGAGCGTCTCCCCTATAAGGAGACACTGGGTGAGCTGGGTGTGTTCAGCCTTGAGAAGAGAAGGCTGAGAGGGGCCTTGATCCAGGTCTATAAACATCTGAGGTGCGGGGAGCAGAGCGGCGAGGCTGGACCGTTTTCAGCAGTGCGTGGGCACAGGGCGAAGGGAAGCAGCCGGACACGGCGGCACAGGAAGCCCCGCAGCGGCGCGCACAACAACTTCCGGGGCTGCAGGGCCGCGTGCCCGGCCGCGGGGGTCCGAGCCGTGGCGCTGCGAGCGAGCGCCGTTTCTCCGCACTCCGCTCCGCGCGGCCATGTGGAACAAGGTCGCCTCGCGCTCCGCCTGCGGGCGCCCCCCTCGCCCAGCCTCGTCGCTGCTGCCGGGCCTCCCAGCCCTGAGTCGCGCCTTCAGAAGGACGCGTTTGGGCTGGGGGGGCGATAGGGCGCAGATGGCGCGGGACGGGGCGGGCGCGGCGCCGCCCGGCTGCTTGGGGAGCAGCAAAGCCGGGCGCGGGCGTTGCGCTCAGCTCTACCCGCTGCTGGACGGACGCGTCCCGCCTGCGCACCGACGCGTGTTTGAGGAGAACGTCCGGAACAGCGAGGCTGCTGTGAAAAGGTAACAGCAGCTTCTGTGCTGTTTTCGGTACGTTGGTACCCCGGAGGCGATGGGAGAGTTGTGCACGGGTGCTTTTAGGGGCTTTTAACCTAGATTGCTGATCGAAAACTGAAGCTACGAACAACCCGTTGGTAATTTTCCTCCTGCCCGGGCTGTTCTCCTTTCGCTGCTTCCCGGGCAGTTCCTGCTGACTGCAGTGCCCCAACCTGTGTGCTGTCGGTGTGACCCTGTGACGTTGTTCTGCACGCACTGCCGAGAATTATTTCTCTGGGCCTTCATGAGACCAGTTTCACAGCCGATCTTGAGCGATCAAACAGAGAAACGGCAGCTCAGTCACATAAAGAATTGTGGTTTGCTAGCAGAACGGGAAAATACGTATTCTTATGGATCCGGTGGCAGAATTCAAAGGCCTTTGTTCAGAGGGACGGTGCTTGGGCTGGAAGCGCAAGGAAAACACACTGTGCCCTCCTGTGGTGGCGTTGGCAACGTTGTTAGAAACCCTCACCCTTTTTTTTTCCTGAGGTTTTTCAACCCCCGCGGTCTGCAGGAGCCCTCAGTGAGGTGCTGGGGTCGCACACAGGGCGGTTTGTACGCAGTTGTGTCAGGAGGAATTTTTATTTACAGGTGATGCACCTTTTGTGAGAAAGAATGTTTTGCTTAAAATAAATGCGCAGCCTGGTTTGTTTCAGATCAAAGTCACTCGAGGTGCCACGTTTGTCCTCAGTTTTATTCCATTCATAGCCTGCAATTTATGTTGTCCAATAATGAATGGCAGTAATGAGTTTCTCTGTCCGATGATCCTAGCGACACCGCAATGTTCAGCGTTATTAAAGTACATCCTCTGTGCTGCTGAGCCTTCATTAGGCCTGCCAGGTAAACGTTCAGCACTTGCTGAGGGGGAGCAGCGGGGGAAACCCTTGGCTGAGTTTTGCCCTGGAGTAGTTGGAACCCGGGGTAAATGCCTGTGCTGAATTAGGAGAGGCACACTGGTAGCTTTGTTCTTATCTGCAAGCTTAGGGGCTAAAGTTGCTGCTGCGAGGCAGTATCTCTCCAAGTGTGCTTTGGTGGCTGGTGTCAGCCCCTTCGCTGTGCTCCAGTCGTGGGTTCGCTGACAGGGACTGAGTGCGGTCATACATGCTGTGAAATACAGTGTTGGAGGCATGCAGGCAACTCCTGGGAGGGTGTGGACTTCATGATGTCCGCTAGCTGATCATGCAGTCCAAATAGAATATTTATATTGCGTCACTTTCTGGGGGTGGGTTGTCACTGGGCTTGGACAGGTGACTTCTGAAAAATGAAACTGAAATACTTGCTTGGAATAACATCTCTGCTTTTTGTTGTGCTTTGCCAGACAGCGTGCGCCTTTGAATAGTGTGGTCTGTTAGCCAGTTCTGCACCGTCGCTGTTAAGTTGTGTGAGTTCATCTTCGTTCCCGTGTCGGTGGGATGAAATCTGTGCAAAACACTGAAGCACTGTGCAAAACCTGTGAAAGGGTAACGTGTAAGGGAAGGTTTCATTCACCGAGACTTTCTTTTCAAATCAGGTACTCAGAGTTGCTACAGGTGGTCAGTAAAGGAGGGGGAGAGAGCGCCATCCTGCGTCACACTCAGAGAAACAAGAAGCTGTTCGTTCGGGAGCGCCTGAAGCTGCTTCTCGACGAGGAGCCTTTCCTCGAGCTGTCCCCCCTTGCAGGCCTCAGTATGCCATATGGTGACGTCCCTGCTGCTGGATGCCTCACTGGTAATTGCTGGGAAATGTAATGGGAAACTCGTGAAGTTCGTTTGCTTAATTGTTCGAATCTTGATGTATGTCTTGTATCAGATCTCGGGATGCGCATGGGCTGAGGGTGTTGTTTGGATAAGCCCATGCTGGAGATGCAGCTTGGAAAGGAGGAGGGTTTTGAACCAAAATAATTCACGAGGTGATGTTTGAATGTGTTGTCAGTGGCTGTAGGCAGCGTACGGTGGTTGCAGTCTGCGTGCACAGGCTGAAGAGTTGCCTAAAAGACAGAATGGTGTGTCACATGCACTGATGTCTGTGCAACGAAAGGTGGCCAAGTTACTGCATGGCACGGCCCCTGTGGCATTTCTTTTGTAGTGTCTTTCAAATCTCAGAATTTCTCCAGTTCATTGCTCTTTGTGCAGCAGTTCCAGTTTAAAAAGTGACTAGAAGAATGGATGGTGAAATCCTGTCTTTCCTTAGCCATAGGCTTATGTTCTTCAGTTTTATATCAGTGATTTTTAATTCCCTTCCCTGTTAACTCAGTCCAAGAGCTGGAAGTCAAACTGCTCTGTGTTTGTTTTTTTTTTCCTCTTATATTGTCACCAGGTGTAGGCTGTATTTTAAGTTCTGTCTTGTGTCATTTAGATGTATTTGTTTGAGTCAAGAAGACTTGTTGTCTGTATGTGTGTCGTTATCTTTCAGCTTCTTATGCCAGAGAAGAGCTATAAATTTCTTCTATGTTTGGTATTTGCAGCTTACTGAAACAGTGTTAACAAAAGAGTGCCCTTGTTATAATTTGGCCTCCTTGTTTCGTTTATGGTGCTTCAGAGAGTCTGATACATTTCTGTGTTGCTTCTTGTAGGAATTGGAAAGATCTGTGGGATTTGGTGTGTCTTCGTAGCAAATGATGCAACTGTAAAAGGAGGAACTATTTATCCAATAGGAGTGAAGAAACAGCTGAGAGCTCAGGAAATAGCCATGCAGAACAGACTGGTGTCTGTGTACCTTGTTGACAGTGGGGGAGCATTCCTACCACTACAGGTAACACCAGAACCACTTTGCAAAGGAATATTCTCAATGATACTGATTGTGTAGGAATCTCAGATCTCTGTTTTGTTTTCTTGGTGGGCTGGCTTGCACTGTGTTGAGTTTTGTCTGAAAACCTGAGTCCAGGAGGTGATTTGAAGATTCGTTACAGCAGTGATGGCTTTGGCTAGTTTTGCATCTAGCATCAAAATGTGGCAGCTTTATTATCAGTTGGGACTAATTGGTGCCCAAGCAGGTAGTGTGGGTACTTCTCAGTGCAGCAAAATGCTTTGATGCCCTTAATAAATCAGAAACATTGCTTGAAACACCTGTTTTCAACTTCAGAATCTTTAAAGTTCCTGTGTTTTATTGTAGAGTCTGTGATAGTAATGTACAAACCTCCATAGCTTCTGAAAATAGGGTTTTTAGGATTCTTGCCATAGTGGCAGACTCGAACAGGCTGCTCTCCCATGCACAGAGGCCATGTTATCACAGGGACTGGTTGTTCTCTCTCCAGACTGAAAGCAAATGGGTAGAAAAAGGTTTTATCTGAACGGAACCAAGAACTGTGTAAAAAGAGAAACCGTCCTGAAGTCATTTCACAGCTTAAATGTGAACATGAGCTTACCCTTCCCATGGTTACAGTTGAAGCTTGTGTGGAATAAATTGGTTTCACAAAACACAAGAAACTTTCCTGTGCTTTTGAAACACAGTGGCCTGGGGTATTTTTGTGGAACTGCACAACATGTAAGGACAACAAAGGCAGCAGAGAATGCTGTACACGAAGCTTTCAGGTGTGATTGTTAGTGGTGACCTTCTCAAAACTGTTACAATGCTTTTGTGAATGAAGTGTTATCTTTTGTAGCTGATAGTGAAACTCACTGTTCTCCCTAATGTCAGTCAGAGCTGTTCCCTGACAAGCTGCATGGTGGAAGAATTTTCTACAATGAAGCAATAATATCTGCTATGAAAATCCCTCAGGTATGGTGTCATTTTGAATGCAAGTATGTGTAGTACAATTCTCTTTTAATACAGCTTCTGGGAGCAGCTCTAAAACATGCAATACATCTTTGAAAGCTCATCTTTTCTATTTGTGGGGCAGAGTGATGCAAATAATATCTCTCATAATAGAAGACTTCAGCATTAAGAATCTTCTGATGGCTTACTGACTGATTTGTATCGGAAGCATCAGATCATCAGGTGGTTTCAGAGTAAACACTGAGCTCTGTGTTGCCAAGAACAGCCATGTCCATGCTGCTGTTTGTACCCTTAGTTCATGCAGGCTGTGGTTTAGTCTCTTGAACATTTCTGAAATAAAGGTGATGGCTTGGCCTTTCCATTCTGCTCTCTTTAGCATGTTGGTTTGGTTTTGGTTCTGTATCCCTCAGGTGGCAGTGGTGTGTGGCTCCTGTGTAGCAGGAGGTGCCTATGTCCCAACCATGGCAGAAGAAGCTGTGATTGTAGATAAAATTGGAACACTGTTCCTTGCTGGCCCACCTCTGGTGAGAGCTGCTACTGGAGAACATGTGTCTCCAGAGGACCTAGGAGGAGCTACACTTCACTCTAGGTATGCAAAATAATTCATGAAAATTGTAGAGAGCTGAGCACACTTAGCTTTAAGGAAGTACCATTCTATCCTAAATTAAGATGACTGAAGCTGTCCCCAGTGACTGAACGTGCTGTGGTTCTCAAGGACTTGAAAACATGCCGTGAAAAAGATGTTAGAAATGATAGGTGAATTATTACAAAAGTTAGTGATATTCAGTTGTATATGCAGGAGGGTAATTTGATTTTTGGGTTGGTTTGCACAGGAATCTCACTGACTTCAATGATTTGGGCTCATTCGTACAGGAGCAGAAATGCACAATGTTGTCACAGAAGTCAAATATTCACGGTAGAGATGAGGGTTTTTCCTTTAGCTTGGGTTTTCTATCAGAATTCAGATTTCATTACTACTAATTAATATTGCTTTTTCTCTTAGAGTCAGTGGCTGCAGTGACCATTTTGCATCTTCAGAAAAGGAAGCCTACGAGTGTGTTCGAAATATTATCTCGACGTTGAATTATGAGCCTGTGCCAGAAGAGCTCATGGAGCATGAGCATCCTCTCTATAGCTCTGATGAGCTTTTGGGGCTGGCACCACGAGATTATAGCTGTACTCTTCCTGTAAAATTGGTAAGCTGGCAGATCCTGTATTCCTTCATTCTTTCGGTCTGCTCTGGCTGTTATCTTCGGACTAATAGGCAATAAGGTGTTCTTCCCCCATAGGGAAATCATGAAGTACCTGAGAAGTTTCATAGGGTTGCCTAATCAGTTGCTAACCAGTCCTGAGTCTGCTGCAAAACAGAATGGCACTGATTCTGTAGAGTTGTTGAAAATATTTAAACAGAAAGCCTGCTTGAGACAAGATAATTACAGATCACACCAGCTGATACCCATCTGTTTCTGTGCACTGTTGGAGATGCTTTTACATCAGCGTGTCTTGTACTGTGTTGGCTGCCTTAGAACATGCATCCCTTTAGAAAGGGGCTTGTGTCCTGCTTCCTCCCATCTCCCTGTTGATTTTGTTGTTTTTTTTTTTTTAAGGGTTCTAGGCTCTATGTTGTAAATCAAATGTCTAATGAAAAATGCAAAAACAAAGAAATCCAGACCTTTTTTTTCTAGATTTGTGTGAGGTTGAGCCAGACATCTCTGCAGAGACGTGCAGAACGGCACAGCAGTATTGTTACTGTGTGATTCTGGGTGAGGTTTGGTCTCTCTGAGGATGTGAGCCTCTTATCTTTACCAGTGGTAAGCTCCTGGAGTTAAGGGGATTGGCTGTAATCAGCAGTGTAGCTTTGACTAGCAGGTCTTAAATCTGCATTCAAAAAAAGTGTGAGCAGTATGCTGCTGGGTGTTCTCAGCACATACAGCCACAGTTTGTGTGCCTGCTTTTTAATAAGGCTTTCATGCACGGGAGCAGCTGCGGTCTGTAACTTTGAAATAATTGTGGGGTTGAACTGTGTCTCAGGAGGTATGGTTGGTAATCAAACAAAAACACAGATTTGATGCATTGTGCATGTTGAGTATTTATTGGAGCATAAGACATAAAAGGATCACTGTGATCATGTAGTTTGACTTCCTGTGTAATAGAGGTCTCTCCACTGTTTGAGCAGAGCATATCTTTCACCAGGACTGGTCTGTTTTCACCTAGATTTCTATAGGCAAGGCTGTGCATTTCTTTGCAGGTTCTGAGCCGCCTGCTGGATGGAAGCAGGTTCCAGGAGTTCAAGGCTGACTATGGAACAACATTAGTAACAGGATTTGGCCACGTGGAAGGGTAGGGCTATAAGATTCACCATCACTATGCTTGGATGCGTATGTCTGAATGGCTTTTGTACCACTATCGGGATCTACAATATTCCCAATATTTAAGGAGTTCTGACTCAATGGGGAATTGATGATAAGTACTTCCAGAAAGCCTTATCCTTCAACTTTGGGCCCCACATTCGTTGTATCTCAGGCTGAGTGCAGCAGAGTGATTACAAATGAATCGTTTCATGGCTTTGTGAAACTATTTATTTGGGCACTTAAGTCACTGGACTGTTGGAACTTTGAAATTTCAGCAGATTCTCTGAGAAGTAAGAAACAGCATCTGTAAGTGTTCCTTCCCAGACTGAGTCCAAAGCTATCCCATCTCCTGCAGGACGGAGGTGGAATAGTGTCTGTGCTATAGAACCTAGCATAGTTCAGGGCAGACTCAGTCTCACTAGCACACTCATAAAACATACAACATTCCAGCCAAATCTTTAATAATAAAAAAAAAAAAGTAGTAAAATGTACTTTAGAAAGTTTTTTGGCAAAAAATATAAACTTTTCAGCTTGACTGTTGTGTTGTATGTTAGAGGAAACAGAGGGCACCCAGAATCCTGGCACCTCATTTGCTATCTTGCAGTGTGAACTGTGGCAGGTCACCTGCACCCTTACCTGCCTTCTTCTGTGTGTTAATGCTTCTGTGCTTTGTACATAGGGAGTGCTATAAAATGTCTGGTTTGTTAGGGGTAGAAGGTTCCATGAATGAAATGATGCACGTAATTGCATCCTTTTAGAGTCTGGATTTTTGCAAAAGGGCAGATCCACGCCACCCATTTATGTTCCCATCCCTCAGCAGGATGCTGCATGCTACCTTTCCTTCATTTCTGGGGAAAACATTCACGTGTCTGTCTTGTAGGCACTTGGTGGGAGCAGTGGCTAACAATGGGGAGCTTTCTCATGATGCTGCTCTCAAAGGCAGCCATTTCGTACAGCTGTGCAGCCACCGGGGCATTCCCATCCTCTTTTTCCAGAATACTGCTCCACATGCAGCAGAGCCAACAAGCATCTCTCAGGTATGGCATGTCAATCTGCCCTGCTTCATTCAGGCAATACCTGGCTCTTGTTTTAACTAACATACATTTTGAAAGCTATTAATTACTAGGAAAACTAATTTTTAATCCACTTTTGATGGTCAAATCGAGAAGTGTCATAATTAACTTTCTTAAATCTTCCCTTTGCATTCTCACTTGATTTTGATTTTAGGCAGGCTTGAATGCATGTCTGCAGTCTGGCTGGTAGCACAGGCTGTGACATGCAGAGTTTGTAGTGCTTTTCCCTTTGAGATACAGCCTGTTGGTTCTTCTGCTACTGCTGTGATCCACAGAAAATAACTATTTCCCTTTTCTAAAGTGAAGGCATTGAAGTACAGTATGTTGTGTCCTGGGCTTCGGAAAGCCTCTTTGTAGAGCCTATGTTAAGAGACTTGCAGCTCCATTCCCCCAGCTGTCACCAGCACTTAAGACAAAGCCTGCTGCAATTCTGTTGTATCTGAGCTCTGCTGATGCCTGGGAGACCCAGAGCTGCTCTGTATGGCAGCTTTCTGCACACTGGTTATAACTGTTCTGCTGATTTACACTGTAAAATAAGGAGCATCATGGGCCGTGGTGGTTGGTTTATTGATCCCACTTTGCTGTTTGGGAAGAAATGATCGCACAGAATTGTGAAGAAAGAACTGTTTTAGGAATAGGTTGCAACTTTGGTGGAAGGAATCTAAAATAGTGCAGAACTGAAATGTTTCTTTTCATTTCAGGCAGAGGCTCAGGCCAACAGGTTGAAAGCCCAGGCCTCCATGATGGCTGCTGTCGCTTGTGCAGCTGTTCCCAAAATAACCATAGTGATTGGTGGCTGTTTTGGGAGCGAAAGTTACGCTATGGTAAGGATATCACAGAACTCAGTGGGGCTGGTAATCAGTGCTTTGCCCAGCATTCACGGCGCTTTCACTTTTTCAGCACTGTTAGCTGCTGTACAGACTTGTGATCTTAACTCGATTTGTGATCCCAACTGATTTTAAATAAGAACTGCATCACACGGTGTGATCACAGCAGATTTGATCTGCAGTGAACCCGGAGCGGGTTCTGAAAATCAGGGTGTCTGGCAGTGTCACTGCTGAGGATTCAGCACTAGCGTTTGCTCAGCACGCATTGGTTTTCTGTGGTCGAGGACTTCATCTTTTTCAGTTGTGTTGCTGTGTGTGCTGCTTGTGCCGCTGGGAGGTGCACTGGTCTCTGTGCTCACCTGGGAGTAGAGATGGTGAAATAAATACCAGTAGTGAACCACCACAGTCCCACTGCATTACTTCTGCAGGGGATCTGGAGAAGAGAAGGCTGTGGAGGTGACCTGGTGGTGGCCTGTCAGTATCCAAAGGGGAGTGACAGGAAAATGGGGGACAGACTCTTTGGTGGGGTCTGTGGCGACGGGACCAGGGGGAATGGCTGCAAGCTCAGGGAGATTAGATCTGGGTTAGATATAAGGAAAAAACCTTTTTCAGTGAGGGTGGTGAGGCACTGGAACAGGTTGCCCAGAGATGCGGTTGATGCCCCGTCCCTGGAAGACTTTCAAGGCCAGGCTGGATCAGCCCTGGGCATCTGACCTGGCTGTGGTGTGCCTGTGCACTGCAGGGCAGTTGGACTGGATGGCCCTCAGAGGTCCCTTCAAGTTCTAAGGATTCCAGGATTCTGTGATCTGTACTGATAGAGAAGCTGTAGCTGTAATGGGAAGGGATCTGCATCACTACTGCTTTACAAATATAACTTTTATATTTTGTCTCTAACTTGATAGTGGCATTGTAGGTCCTCTCTTTTTTTTTTTTCCTCTCTTTTTTTTGTGATTAAATTCAGTGAATTTCTACTGTATTTTTTTGTACTGTTTTATTTTTGCAGTGTGGGAGATCGTTCAGTCCAAACTTTCTGTTCTTATGGCCTAATGCAAGAGTTGCTCTTGTGGATCCAAGACATTTGTCCATGGTCCCACAAGCTGGAGACGGTGATTGTACAGATGAATCTGAGCTAAAACATTTGAAACAAAAGTAAGGACGTTAAGCAGTAAAATCCTGCAGTTATGCTGACTTTTATACCTACTTATGCTCATATTTCAGGTCAATGCATCCCAAACAACTGAAACAAACCTGAATTTGATGAAAACTATTTTAGAATTCTGTATAATTCCATGCCTACTCTTAGGATCTTCCCATGGAAATGCAAAATTTTTGCTTTTTCAGAATTCAGAAAATCCTGAAATCACAAAACAAGTCAGTGCTGTAAATTAACCAGTGGTGATCTTCTGAATGCAGAGGTTCATCTTTGAACTACAGAGGGATCGGATCTGTTATGTATTTGCTGGATCCTAGTGGATTTTAACGCTAGAACAGCACATTCACTTGAAATAGAAACCTATGCCTTTTTTATCTTCAACTTTGTTTTACCAGCCTGCTGCTTTTTTTGTTAAACTTTTCTGCTTCTAAGTGTGTTTCGTGTTCTCTCTTCTCCAGGCTAGAGGAAGAGAGCAGTGCGTTTTACTCTTCTGCCAGACTCTGGGATGACGGTGTAATTCTCCCCCAGAACACCAGAAAGGTAGGTGGCTTTGTTTTTTCCCAGTATGAGTTCTATAATACATTTTTATCTGCAGATCTCATCTTGTGATGCATGTGCAAGCCTCTGGTTCGTTCACTTGCGATCAGCTTGTGTGCTAATTCCCAGAACCAGTTCTCTGAGTTCTTACTCTGCTTTTCTTGGTATTTAGCTTTGATTTCTCATCTGTTCTCTACCCTATCTGAAGATGTAGACCTGTTTGGTCTATCTAAAAAGTTTCTGTTGAACTCTGGTTGCATTCTGACTACAGGATTTCCTCAGTGAACCTCAACTGACTTTCCAGTTTGGTTCAGTCTCCCACTCCTTTCTTTTTATGGTCTTGTACATGACCCATGTTTGCTCTCTTAAGTTTCCTCTTCACTGCTTGCATTGTTTTCATTCTTTCCTTGTAGGAAGTTTCACTTTTCTAAGTTCTTCAAGACGTTCTTTCTAAAAGCCACCACTGCTGTTTTACAGTGTTGCACTGTTTGTTAGCAGTTTGTAGGTGTTCTCTGCATTTCTGAAGGCTTTCTTTAAAAAACAAAATCCTAAACGATCACAAACACATCCTGATACCAATTAATATTTCTAACTAGGGTACATATTTATGGTGCAACCCATATGAAATGTTTTCTGGAGTGTGTATGGGGACTTTGATAATGGGATTGCTCTGAGAAGCATTTTCTGGTGCTTGAGCTCAGACCCTGCCTTTCTCTAGGAACCACTTGAGTGAAGAAAATGTGACAGTTGGACTGAATCATTGTGGTTCTCTTCAGGCAGTACAGGTTTCACGAGCATGCCACAGTTCATGTTCACATATTTAGTTATTTATTTAACTTTTTAAAAAAATTATTTTATTTAAGATATTTCGCTATTTTATCCTGGCTCTTGCTCCTAGATGGAGTTTCAGTTTCGCTTTGTCTGAACTGACAGCATGTGCCTGTATGTGGCATACCTATAAAAAATAATAATTTTTTTCAGGACAATGCATGCTGCTGTGCTAGCAGTCAAATACACACAGTGAAACTGGGAAAATCCTTATCCCAACTCTTAAATTTTCAGCAAAAAGCTTTTCCAGAGAAAAGGTTTTGGCAAAGCCAACTACTGCGTGTGCCAGATGATAAAAGTTAAAATGCTGTAAGATTTTGTTCAAAGCCCAAACCAGTTCTGTGTATTCTTTCCCTGTTCTCACGAGGCACCAAGAAGTATCACCTATTAGAAGATGGACACTTAAGCAGAAGAGCAGCACATCTTGATATGCTATTGGAAATCTTAGGTGTGTAGCAATGAAATAACTGAAAGAAACTTTCAGGCATCTTTTTTCTTTGCATTTCCCATGACCCCGAGACACATTACACTGATGTCTGGTTCTGCTAACTGCAGCTGTACGTTTTAAATGTGCTCTGTTTTGCAGAAATAAGAACAAATGCATTATAAAACAACTGCTTAACCAGTAACCTTTACTGACTTTTTGTTTCAGAGGCTCATTGCTTATATTGCTTGTGGTTGTTTCTGTTTTTCTTTTGATCAGGTAATTGCACAGTGCTTGCAGATTATAGAGCAGCAGAAGTACCAGGTGTTACCTCCTTACCAGTATCCTGTGATGAGAATGTAACTGCAGCCCTTCTCAAGTAATCACCCTTTGAAGATGCACCTTATATTGGAAAGCTTTAACGTAAATGATTTTCTAATTCTTTGATACCATGAATAAAAATGTTAAACCATTGCAAACAAACAATCCTGGATTTCAAGTCAATACAAATAAGTTTGTATTTTGAAACATAGTCTGTTAGTAGTACACAGTCGTTTTGTGGAAAGAAAGGGTTAAGTTCTCATTCTGTAGCACTCTAACAAAGCAAATTCACCCTAAGCTGTAACAATTGCTTGACTATTTTATTTTTTTTTTTGTATTAAGAATATGCAGAACTCAAACAGCACTTTGAGCAAAGAAATGAAAAAGAGAAGAGACACGACTGAAAACTAGACAAGAGTAATGCGTGTGAGATTTAGCAAAGCAGAGAATGCTGCCTGCAAAGTCAGATTGCCAGAAGGAAGGGCTCCCCCCAGCCTGCTCTGAGGGCACTGGTGCAGTGAGCAGGAGGTGAGTTCAATCCAAAACACCCCCATAGGATAAAAATTACCTCTTCTCAAAGGATGCAACAGTGCATTGTCTTCTACATGATGTTACCATGTGTACAGGGCCTGAGGCTACACTGTGCTAGTTCATGCATCTTTCTCTCTGTTGCATCTACAGAGTTTAATTTTGTAAAGGAAACTGTATGGTTTATTGTATTGTACATCTTGACATTAGGCCATGGAGTACATTTGAGAAATATCTGGGTAAGTATTCTGAGAAATAAGCAACAGAACTGAAAGTTTCAGTCTTAATCAGGGCAGTGAGGCACCTGTGGGTACCCAAGGCAGGGATTTGGAAGTGGAAGGACTCCAACCTAAGCCATTCCCTAGTTCTGTGAACTAATACTTACAAATAAATGACCTAAATTCCTACAGTGTCACTTTCTGTGTGCTTGCAAATGGAGACTGCATCTTTTTGAAGCTGGAAGAAGCCTAACACAGGGTGTTGCAGGCGGCACTCATGCTCTTTTGAAGAGTCCATGGAAAGTCACAGGGATGTTCACCTCCACTTCAGCCCTGGCCACTTCGCTCATGTCCTTGGCGTTCAGGATCAGGAGGTAGGCAGGCTTTGGCCCTGAGCCGGGGCTGATCACAATGCTCAGCACCACCCCTGGGAGGTGACAAATACAGGCACTCAGTGCAGCCAGGGGCTCTCTTGGCTTCACACGTTCTGCTCAGGGATGAGGAATTCAGGGGATGAGTAAATGCCCTTTAAACCTAGTGCTGCCACCTTCAAAAATAGGTACAGGGCTGGCAGTGTGTGAATAAATGCGTGCAGTGCTTGGCATGAATGCAGCTCCGTGTCCTCCACAGCCAAAGCCTGAACTTGCCCCCCTTCTACATGGGGAGGAGGGGTTTAGAAATAAAAACATACTTGGTTTAAGACAGGTTAAATTTCACAAAGCTTGGCCGTCTGGAATTCTGTAAGTAGTGTAGTTCCTGATGGAAAAAGGCTGGGAAATGGGAACAGACTATCTGAACCTACAGATTTTTTCCTGTATTTTCATTCAATTCAGATTTTTCCGTGTTCTCAGAAACTCGCCTGCAGTGTTAGAGCAGGGCACATCTCACCCTGCAGGTCCCCTGGCTCCTGCATGCCCCTGGTGCACCGTGGCAGTAGGTCTTGGCACCAGCTACCTGGGACCAATGGACACAGGCTGCAAACAACTCCAATTAACAAGCAAAAAATCATTAATTACCATCATCCTCCTCCAGAGCATCTGGATGGGAAACAAAGATTGGCTCTGATGGGTATGAATCTGGCTCCTGCCACACCCAGGTCTCCTTTGTTTTAACATTCAGCTTGCAAAGCTAAGTGGAGAAAATACAGCCACATCTCAAAAATGCCCTTACTTGCCCATAAGCAAAAGCTTATCAAAAAGATGTCTCACCCCTTTCCTGATACTTACCCTGTCTGGAACAAAGTGGTTCAGTCCAAGCCCATACGTGTATGTATATGGTTTCCCACCGTATTTCTTGTAATTGATCTGTGGAAATTCAAAGGCTGCAAAAATAGATATGTGCATGAAGATGAGCAGGACAGGGATAGCTGGTGGGACTCATGCTGCCTCTGTGGCTCAGAGCTGTCACCTTACCGTGGCGTGGCCCTGAGAAAATGACTTCTGGCTCCAGCCAGATGGTCTCATCGCTGCGCAGCGTCGCAGTGGCTGTTGTGTAGGGCAGGGTGACCAGGTTCTTGCCTGTGTCGGCCTGGGACAAAGAACAACACCCAAGACAGATGGAGAAACAAAGTTCTGAGTGTACCTGCATGGAAGCTGGCAACGTGCAGCACAGCCTGGTGAAGTTGCACAATAGAAACATGCAGAAATGGTTGATTCTTTTGTTTTCTTAATCAGCTTTTAGTGTAATAAAAGTGCCTATCAGTCAGGCTAAATCCAGCCTGTATTTCTGCCCTCAGCATGCTTAGTAGGAGAAGACACAAGTAACTTTTCTTCCTCGATAGGACAGTTGGAGGCCTGTTACGGGCTGCATGGTTTGCTTGAGCAGCAGTGCAAGAGGGAATACAGCTCAGATAGTGTCATCCAGTGAGGAGCAGGACCACAGCAGGGGGAGCTGAGAATCACACAGCTCTGCACCAAGCTGCCTGCTGCTTAAAGGGTTAAACTTTTTAGTGGGAAGGAAAAGTCTGAGTTAAGCATGACCAGGCAAAGCACTGGGAGCACTTGGCCACAGAGTGCAGGAGCTGTGCAGGCACAGTGCTGGTGGCAGGGCTGGGCTGTACCTTGTCGATGCGGAGGGGCAGCACGTATCTGCGGGCTTCGGGCTGGGGGGCTTTCTCTGCCTGCTTCTTTACCTCGTCCCAGTTTGCTCGGAGGTTGGCTAAGTACAGGTAATTGTAAACAAACTCAAATCTGCACAGAAATGGGATCAGAGACAGCAAAGAAGTCATTGCCAGGAACGAGTTCCAAAACAGCTATTTTTTTTCCCTAGAATTCAATTAAGTGACATGAGCCCTGTTCTGCTCCACTGAAAGTCACAGGGCCAGACCAGCTCAGCTGTTTCCCTCCTGATGTGGGGCCTTGATATGGAAGCACTGGCACACTCTGCCCAGGGGTGTTCCAGAACTGTGGTCTTGTGGGCAGTGGGCATGGGGGTGGGCTGGGGGTCTCAGAGGAGTGATTCTGTGAAGGCAGTGTTGGCACCCACCCCTTCCATGTACAGAGGTCGACAATGAGGAACCCGTTATCCTCGAAGGTGTTGATGTGATGGAAGAGGTTGAAGGCTGAGGTCCGGTACTTGATGTTGAGGAGCCGCCCTTTCTTTTTCTCTGCCACATGAAGCCAGACCTGAAAGGCAAGCGGCAGGCCAGTCTCACTGGTGAGTGGGCACGGTGTGGTGGGCACAGGCCCTCTGTGACCCACGGTCTCGTTGGACTTACCCCCATGGTCTCATTGGACTCAAAGCAGTCCATGTAGTTGGCTCCCCAGAGGCTCCAGGAGGAGAGGAACTTGAGGAGGTTGATCTTCACCGGGGTTTCGACAAATACGATGTAGTTTGGGGTCAGGCCAAAGCTGTGGGGACACACAGAGGGGGCTCTGTGCGCAGCGCAGGAGCACGGGACACAGTGCAGAGCTTAATGCTACAGGGATACAGGCACCTGACATCGGTACCAGCCCTTGCTTTAGCTGCTCATTACAAGCAAAACCAAGTCCTGCTGCCACTTGTAGAAGTGAGCTCTGTCAGGGAAGACCCATTTGCCAAAGCAGCTGGTTTGAGATGGCGAGCATGCTGCTTGCGACAAGGAACCAGAGCCCAGTGGGCCTGCAGTCAGCCAGCTGAGCCTGGCAGGAATTACCTGTGCACATAGGAGGGCTTAAATCTGTCACTGCAAGGGAACTGCACCACCACCTCTGACTTGTTCATTGGGTCCTCCTTGTCTGCAAAGGACAGACATGGATGGTTACAGGGGAGCTTCCAGCCATGGAAGCCTGCATTAGCAGTGCTTGTGTCTCCAGCACAAAGGAAGGTTGTGAGCTAGGACATGTGTCCAGCTTGCTAGTTTTATGGTTTTGGTGCCTTCTTTTCTTTGAATGCTTTAATAGAAAAAAAAATAAATGAAATGATATTTACATACATTGACTATATTACGATTTATATGTAGCCTGAGACAGTTCCTCTTTGATCAGTTTAGCCCATGCAGGCCAAAAGGTTGAACACTAATAGTCAAGAATCATGTAAATAACTGTGTTAAAGATAACATTTCTACTGCTGAAAAAAAGAAGGCCAAACAAAGAAATCTGATGACAAAACGCATTTGAATAGTAGGCAGTAATTTATAGAAGAAGATTTTCATGAGCTCATTTGGAGGCGCGTTGAACTGACCTGCTTGCAGTGGAGGAATCCGTATGATGTTGTAGGCCAGTGAGAAATTTTTCCCAAAGCAATTGCCAATGTTGTAAACTGTGCCATCGTTCTCCACGTGGGGGTGAGCCGTGGCCCCATTGACAGAGACATACTTGCAGAGATCCACCTGGGGATGGAGTGTGGGGAGGTGTGGGGAGGTGTGGGCTGCACGGGCAGCCCTGGGCATTGTCCATCTGTGATGAGGGTGAGCGATGGGGAAAAGGAGGTGAGGCTGCCCATGTGTTAGGAGCCAATGGCCAAAACCTACCTGCTTAATTGTCTCTAGAGTGTCTGGGTTAATTTTGGTTATAAAGTTGGTCTCCGTACAGGCGTAGTAGTCCTCGCCAACAGGGTAGACATTAACGAGGGCATTATCGGTGACCTCCACCCCTTTAAAGTAGGAGAAAAACCTGTGTGGGGGAAGGCAGCAGGGTCAGCAGAGGCCCCATGGCACGAAGCTGCAGTGCTTGGCAGAGCCCTGATACCTGGAGAAAATGTTCTTGCATGGGTCTGGGTACGCATAGGTACCAAATTCAGTTATCACGATCCTCTTCTCTGTCATGGCTCGCACATAAGCATCTGTCCTAACAAACCTAAGGGGGTGAAGCACATTACAGGCAGTCACATTAACACAACAAGCGATGCAATTAAAATAAACACAAATATTTTTTGTGATGAGGCTCATGAGAGCTCAGTCCAGCCGCTGGCAGTGACCAGGGCTGTGTTGCAGCATGGGAAGTGCTGGAGCCCTGGACATGGCGGGCAGCTGCAACGCCCAGGAGCACGTTGTCACTGCAGCTGCAGGCAGCCCCTGCTGCCCTCATCTTCACAGAACATTTCTGAACTGTAGAAAAGCTGCATTTTTTGCCGAGTGTGTGTTGTTCACAGAACTGTAGAATGGCTGGGTTAGAGGGACCATCCATCCTGCCCAGTTCCAACCCCGTGCCATGGGCTGCTCCAGGTTCCATCCAGCCTGGCCTCAGCACCTCTGGGGACGGGGCACCCCCACCTCTCTGCCCCAGTGCCTCCAGCTCCTGCTGGAGCTCCTCCATGAACACAGACCCCAGAAGAACAGCAGTCCCTGGCTGCGTCCCACACCTGCGGTGGTAGGTGACGTGTCCCTCCTTGAAGTCGAACTTGTGCAGCAGTGCCTGGCCATCGAAGAGGTGGTAGAACGGCTCTGCCCCAACCTCAAAGAGGCCAGGCCCGCATCGCAGGAGGCTGCCTCTGAGCCAGGTGGGAATCCTGCCTGCACGAGATGTAGAAGAATAGTCAAAATATTTCGCCTTCTATTTTTTTATCCTGCGTTTATTCATTTTGAAAAATTATTATTATTTAAAGACAAGATCATGGATGCTTTTGTGGAATCACAGAATCATTCAGATTGGAAAAGCCCTCTAAGATCCCTAAGCCCAACTACTACCCACGTCCCTCAGTGCCACATCCCCACAGCTCTGAACACCCCCAGGGATGCCAACCCCCCACCCCCGGGCAGCTGTGTGGTGCTGAGCGCTCTTTGGAGATGTTCCCCAGCACCCAGCCTGCCCCTGCCCTGCACAGCGTGAGGCCATCACTTCTCATCCCATCGCTGTTCCCTGGGAGCAGAGGTTGATCCCCTCTCACCCCAACCTCCTGCCAGGAGCTGTGGGGAGCAATGAGGTCTCCCTTGAGTCTTCTCTACTCTAGAGAGAAGCCCTTTATAAGCCTTTAGGACTATGGTTTCTTCTTACCCTACAGAGCCATAGGACAAGGATCCTTGGAGTACCAAAGATCACTCAACTGCTCTGTCTTTCCTCTGCTCCCAGTACATCAACTCAGCCATGTCCCAAACACGTGAACTTCCTTGATCTCATTTATCCCTCTGTCCCGGGACCTGCAAGTCCCCCAGACCTGAGTTCTGTGGCTTCGGTGCTCCCAAGATCAGCGTGGGGCTCACAGGGAAGGAGGTGTTGAGGGCACACAAACCTGTGACGTGGGCAGTGACGGGGGAGGACAGCTCCTCCACTGTCTCAAAGAGCTTCTTGTAGCCTCCTGCGGGATGCTCCACCCTGCAAGGGACACCAGACCTACGTTGGCAGCTTCCAAGCAGTGCTGGGAAGACAAAGCTGTGGCTTGCAAAAACCAATAAGGAGAGCAGGGAGAAGCAACAGGAGGTCTTGGGTGTACAGAGGGGGAACCAGCAGCAGGACAGCAGGCACCTCATCCCCAGCAAGTGGTATATGATGGGCACAAGGGACAAACCCAGGACATCTGACGCATCAGGAAGCAGGACAGCTTTCGGTAACAAACATCCACCTTGCCTCTCCCAGCTCTTGAATAATTTTTACGTGTTTAAGCAAAGTGTTTGGCAGTACGCAGCTGAGAATTATTTGCTAAGCTCCAATTCCTACCTATAGCAAAGCACATAGTCTGCATGGCACTTGGCCCTCGCCTCTAACACAGACCAGCACCTCGCTGCCCCAAAACCCCACGCGATGCCAACCTCACCGCCCCAAGGAGCAACAACCCCCCAGCCCACAGAGAGGGGAGCCCCAGCAGCACTCACTGGCTGTACATCGTCTCGGTGCAGGATCTGAGGCTCCCAGAGCTACATGTGGGTTTTTATGGGAGTGCAGGAAGGAGTGCTGGGAGCTGAGCGCAGCCAATGGGCTCAGTGCTGGAACAGAGGTGGCTTTCAGGCCCAAATCCTCCCAATGCCTTGCGAGGCTTTGTCTTGCTGTTCACACAAAAAGCAGCTTTGAGGGTTTTTTCCAGAGACCCAAATTCTTCCCGAGCAGAAGAGATTACAAAGAAAAAAAAAAAAAAGCAACAACAAAAAAGAGGAACTGGAGCTGCACTTCACCTCAGCTCTGCACTGCAGTCACTGCATCCCCATCCTGCACCATGCTGAGAAACCAGGTGACACCAGTGATGGCAGAGGAGAGGTGTCCATGCCCAGCATCACCAGACATTGCCTATCTCCTCTCTCCTACAACCACAGAATCACTGAGGTTGGAAAAGCTGTCCAAGCTCCCCAGCCCACCCCCCCAGTACCCCCCCATGGCTCTGGGACGCCCCCAGGATGGTGACCCCCACCCCAGGCAGTTGTGCAGAGCTGAGCACTCTTTGGAGAAGAAGCATCTCCAAATGTCCAACCCAAGTTACCAGAGATCTAACCAGCATTGGAAGTAACATTTCAGCTTAACGTGTTTTTCAAATAAATCTACCCCAAGTGAACCACAACACTCAAACCCCATTAAGGGCTTTAAAAAAAGCAGACTAAACATGTTTATAGTTCAATTCCCGCATGAAAACAAGTTTAAAAGCCACATGGACTTTTGTAAGTGTGGAGTGGAACCTGAGAAGCAGCCCTGAGCCCTTTGCTCTCACCAGCCTCCCCTCTCAGAGCAAAGGGGAACAAAGCAGAACCAAACCTTTGCTCAGCTGTGCAGCACGGGGCTCTCATTAGCAGTGTGTGTTTGTGTGTGTGCCAGTACAGCCACACCAAAACATTTTTTCTTCCCCTGTGAATGCAAGACAGCCATGAATCCTTCCTCCCATCACTGTTCTTAGATCAAAGCTATACTCCAAGCAACAGATAATCCTGTTACACCACACTGATAGGTTACTGATAGGTTACAGCCTATGATTTCATGCCTGGTGAGCTGCTCCCCAGACAGAATTACAGGGATGCAGAAGTGGTTAAAAGCTCTCTTGAGACAAAAGGGCAGATTTTTAATGTAAGCCTTTCTTAGCTATTTCCATCTGTGGAAACGTCCCACTGCTGGTCAGTTTCTGTTTATTATTCAAGTTTTTCAAAACCTCAGAAGGGAACATTAAATAATGAAACGACATTAAATAACGTGGATCAAGGACTGAATAACGAGGGCAAGCTGCTGAAAGGCAAGTCCTAAGTAATGTGAGCCTAGTAAGTTGCTTAATTAGAACACAACTAACACATTTATGAAACACTTAACAGCCCAAGGAGCAGAAGCAAGTTTATGCAGGTGTGGGATGCTTAGCACTTGTCCACAGGCATTACAAACCATGCATGTCCAGCAGCTGTGTAAGCACCAGGGTACCCACAGGACATTGATGAGGGACTAATACTGGCTGAAATCAGGTGTTCCTTGGCTTACAGAGCATTCACCCTTAAAGGACAAAGCCACACAGTAATGATGTACAACGTAGAAGCGATAATCTTCAGCTAAGAGCCTTATGAATAACACTAAAGTATGTGCATTTTATATATTATATATATGTATGTATATACACACAAATATAAATGTTAAGTTGGAGCCTTGTTTATGAAACCACTTTAAGCTGCCCTGTCACGGAAACACACAGATCCACTTCTTACTTCTGGAAACAAAATAGGGAAACTCAGTGCGTTAGGATTCTGCTCATTGTCCCATCACATATTAATTACCCAGTGCTGTTTGAGAAGTCTATCATTACATCCAAAATAAGCATTCCAGGAAAAGAGAGATATACAGAACACTTTTAATATAAATAAATATTCTAAAAAGTGTTTTGGATGAGAGGAAACAAGTATTTTAAGGAGCCAGATAATTCCTTTCTGGTGAATTTCTGGCCCCCTTAGAAATAACAAAAACAAGTTTTAATTTAGCTCCAAACTCAACTTTGCTTTCTCAAAATGTTTGTCTTTAAACAAAACAAGGCAGGCACTTATTCACACCAAGCAAACAATTAGGAGTGCACACAAACTATAATTCATGGCACCAGTTCCTGGATAAACATTGAAAACCATTACAATATTCAGATCATTAGTTTCCCCATATGAAAACCATATATAGATTTTTGGTCATTAGTAGCTTCATCTCCACACTTATTTTGCTAAGCACAATATATTGATTAATTTGTAAACAGTTAAATAACTTCTAGGAAAACAATAAATATAAGTAAGTTCCAAAAAAGCCAAGTTTTTTTGGCACTTCTCAGCACAGTGTTCATGTAAACATTTCTTCCTTCTACGTGCACAGCCACTGCAGAGTTCCATTCCAAGCAACCCTTGGTCAGCCATTCTCACACTCAGACAGGAAACCTGCAGCTGACATTAATATCTCAGGCTCCGAAATTTGGGCTTTCTTAAGCTGAGCATCGGCTGTTTGATGGTAGGTTTGTTCTCAAACAGCATTGCTTCATTTTCTGTAGTTGGAAATCTGTTCTGGTATATCAGAGGATATTCCTTCTGGAACTAGGAGATACACAAGAAAACATTAAATCAGACTCTGCAAGAAAAAAAGGCAACAAGAACGCACACAAGCCAGCTGTGCAGGACACAAGCATGAGTGACTGCATACAGACACCTGTCAGCAGGAGGTGCAAGGCCATCGGGCTGTAAGGTACCTCTGTGACACCTGACCAAAGCTGCAGCCCTTTGTGCTTATGAGCTCAACTGATAATCAGTGAATGGAGTCGTGTCAGACCTTCACCTTCTGTTGCAGTGAGAGAAGTCATTTTATTCTCGTGGTTTTCAGCTGTCGTAACCAGCACAGCCCTTCCAACAGACACCGCACCACTCCATCCCCAACCAGCGACCACCTGCCCTCATCTCCATTTGAAATGGCAGTTATTTGCTACGGTAACTGAATAAAAGTTAACACAGCTAATTGCTTCTGTCACCAACCACTTCATTCTGAACAGTATGACCAGCTCTTACCCCATAAATAAGACTTAGTAGTCACCATGGGTATGTATTTTGCTTACGCTTGGACAAGTGTCTTTCAAAGAAAAAAGAAGTCACAATGATGAATGTGTTTCACCAAAAAGAAGTTAGGATTCAGAAGATTGCTGAAGGCATTCTCTCAAGAGAGATAGCTACTTCAGCAGAGGAGTTATTTTTCAGTTCCCGCAGAGACAGGGATGGACAGAAATTTCTGGCTTCAGAGAGATTTTGTTTGTATCCTTTGTTTGCTTTTGAAAGGTTCATTAGGAGTCTTAAGTACAATTCACAGCCTACTGAAAATTATTACATCGTCTGTAATTCTGATGTTGATGTGAGTTGGATGTCACCCCCTAGGAAGTGGCACGCATTTGGCTTTTCCTAATTCAAAGCATCAAAACTGTATAATCACTGCAAAGAGTTGGGCTTTATCACACTGCTCACTACCCCAGCACAGCTAGCACGACCACAGTGCAGCTGTCCTACAGTTTATTCGACACAAGCCCTGCTAATACATGGCCCCATACAGTACAAGCTGCTTTTGGATTTTGGTGAGAGCTCACAAAAACGTAAGCATATACTTCAATTTTTATATTAGACTACATTTGTTTATTTCCTTCCTTCCTGCCTCACCTGCTCTATGTGCTGCCATGAATCACTTCTTACTGCTCGCTTACTCAGAACTTTAGGTTTAAGTCAACTGTAATTAACTACTCTTCTTTACATGCAGGAAGTTTCCATGAACTTGAACAACAGGCCAGGCTTCTGAAGTTTGGCCGTGGAAAAATGAAGCTCCCAGAACACCTATGGAAGTCACTGTTGCAGAGGCTGGTGGTGGAAAGGGCATCAGAACAAACATGCTTGCTTTGGAAAGCTGCTTTTTCAAATTTGAGTCACAAGACTTGCTTAAGAGATTCTAGGACAAGTACAGCACTATTCAATTGGTCAGAAACACTTGCCAAAGGTTTTCTTAAAAAGGAAAAAAAACACTCCAGTATTAAATCCTGCCAGAATTGCTGCACTTCAGCTTTAGTATTAGGCAACATGTTAGTAGGCCATAGAAATGCCAGATAATCTTGAGCAATATACATGTTACAAAACAAAGCTTATGCCACAGAAAAGAATGCTTCAGAGTTGTGAGTAGATTGAGTTTGAGCTTTTAAAGGAAGAAAAAAGCCACCATTTGTCTCCTCTTTATGTCCATTTACATCATTTTTATGACAATCTGTGTAGTCAGTAAAGCATCTTATTAAAGAAGGAGCATCTTAAAGTTTTCTGTTTTGAACCACTGAACATCACTGTTGCTAGACAGTATTCAGTGCTATTTCAGACATTAATCTTAAAATAGAATCATCCCATACAACCCCAAAAACCACTAAACAGCACTTAGTGCTCCTTGTAAAACAGGCATTTTCTCCATAGCCTGCTCATGCTCTGATAGCAGCGTCTCATGACTGAGCTCATCTCCTCACCTGAAGTGTTTTCAGGATTGCTTAAATATCCAATGAGTTCCTCACCTGTTTTAACTTTTTCTTTTTCTCTTTCACAGATAAGTTCTTATCTTTGATGATGTTCTCTAACAGCTCTGCCACAGCAGCTTGAGAAGTAGAAACCTTTTGTTCCTCAAACTCCTGCGGGGTTATTTGTTCACAGTACGAATAGGTCGGTAATATGGCACAGATTTCTTCCCCTGGATATTTGCACTGAAATAAAAATCAAAGAAAGGGTCTTCTATAGTCAAATGATGCCCTGTTTCGGTAAGAAGTTACTATATTTAACATCCAAGCATATTAACTTACAGCCACATCACAGGCTGCAAGGGATTGTAAAGTAGCTGATGTCTATGACTGCACCAACAGCTTAATACAAATTTGCATTTCTTATACTGTGGCTTTATTTGCAGTTCTCATCCACCCCATATAAGTAACAAATACTCTGCAGTCAGCAAAGGTACTTAAACTTCTTTTATGCCACCAACCTGAGCCATCTTCATGTATTCTATGTGATCTTGCACCGCAACCTGCAGGTAAGTGGGTACTTTAAATATTTCCTGTTGATGGTCCATTAGAAATGAAACTAATCGTGTAGAAAGCAGCTCATCGAGATCCACTTCTTCTGCACAGCACAACACGCATCGAGAAAAAGTCTGTATCATCTACAAGTATTTAGCAGATGGTTAGTGTGTGCAGCTGAGGGATGTCTTCCATTCTACATAGCGGCACAATAAATTCTCCAATAACAGCTTTGCAATCTCTCTTGCCCATGCTGACTGGTCAAGAGAGGAGGAAAACTGATTATTTCGGATGAGGAAACAAGAAACCCACAAAACATTGTTTAATACAAAGAGTACAAGTCCTACAGTACTATTTTTTAAGAAATATATTTTAAAGATGGTAATAAGTCTTCCCTCCAATTGAAAAGTGTACCGATCCTGAGCCACTGGGATGGCAAACGGTTGGGCTGACTCTAAAGGTGTTCAAGGTATCAACAATCAGTTTGAAATAACTTAAAAACATTTTTACAGTTTTCTTATTTCCTTGCTTTCAGCAGCCTTATTTAGCGTGTGCAGATAACGTTCTTTTATCTTATTTGGTACAAGCATCACTAACAACTTGAATCGTTTCAGTAAAAGCTTACTTTCAGACCTAGGAGGCAGCCTATAAGCTCACTAGGCAAAGTCTTCCTTTTTCTCCAGTATGAATTATGTCATAGCTTCAACTACACAAATATGTAGCCCAAGAAAGGTCATCCACAAACACTGCTGCCAACAGTTTTTAATCTGAGATGGCAGTGGATTGAGAAATCAGACCAAACAATCATTCCCATTTTTGGGGGGAGTTATTTTTCTTCTTCTCCCCAAAACAAGCAAAGACAACATCAGTATTTGCAGCATATCAGTATGGGACAAGGAAACGCTTGCCTCAAGTTAGATTTTTGTAAATGCTTTAGAGATCAAAGATCTGTCTGTTAATCACTATTTAATTACAATAAGCCAGTGTCACTTAAGTCCTGATTACTTCTAGTGCCCTCAGCGTTCCTTCAGCAGTATTTTTAGAACACAGATGCACAGCAGTCACAGCTCCCTTACCAAAGAACGAGTGCCCATGGCGTCGTGCAGTCGTGGCATGTCAACGTTCTCACTGATCCGAGAGATCATCCTCATCAGGAGCTGCATCTTCCTGCGGTTTGGTGGCGGGAGCAGCAAGCAGCAGATCTGTAGTGCTTCAACAGCAATCCTTTCTAAGTGAGGCTGAAGGAGACCTACAAGTTGATTGTGATACAGTTGTCATTAAGACTTGAACAAACATTCCAGATTTTTATTCAGTAAAATAATTTCCCCCTTCTAATGGAGACAATCCGTGTTTGCTTCATGATCCATGTTCCACTTTCATAGCAATCAATCAGCTGTAGATCAATGTTACGTGGTTTTTTGTGTGTGGGGGTGTCCCCAGATCACTTCATTATTATAAACTGCTTGTGCAATTAGCGCTATAGTACAGTTGAGATAATACCCTAATGCTATTTCTGAGATCATTCCCAGAAAGCACGTTTCTAAGGCTCTAAAAAGGTATCTCCAAAGGGCAGCTCTGTGCGAGTTCTCCTCCAGATGATGTTGAGGTCAGAAGCATCACTGCTTACCTGGACAGGAAGGTTCTGACAGATGCAATTTGAGAAGCCAAAGGTAACACTACTGTGTGTTAACAGAGCCATGAAAATAGTTTTAAACACTACAGCTTCACCACTCTTTCAAACCCTTGTATTATACAGATATAAAAAAACCCACTAGTAACCATGTCAAAGAAAGTAAGGAAGCAGAGATTAGTTAGTCAACACAATAAGCCAATACAACATGCTTTGTAAAGCCATCTTACTTTGCGTGCCAGTCAACATATAAGAGTGAGTGAAAGAGCATTCTGAAAGTTCTATGGTACTTCTGCAGAGTCTCTTACTGACGGTTACATCGGAAACCTCAGTCCTGATGCCCACTGAGGTACTTGGTCCTCCTTGCCCACAGAGCTGAGACCTCGGCTTTACTGTGATTTCAGCAACTGGGACATTGATGCTAGTGCAACTTCTGGAGTTCCTGCTCCCAAGTAAACTCTGAGACCTGCATATTTGCTTTGATTTAAGATTTTCTTTAACTAGCTCTCTACCCCGAAGAACGGAGGCAGACAGTCTCTTGGAACCATCCGTTTGTTTTTGGCACGCGTTTTCAAAACCAAACTCCAACGCAGACTCAGTCTTAGACACGTGTGGTAGCCATTGTTCCTCATTTCCTGTGCCCAAGACATTAGTTTTCCTGAGGGAATCAGATTTTCCTTTATTATGTACTCTTGAGGCAGTGTTTCCAATTCTTTCCAACGAGTGACATCTCGCCTTAAGTTTCAGAGATAGATCTTGATCATTCCTGAAACCTGAAAGATTCTGACAACTTCCTCCTATGAGATTGTCAGCACTGCCTTGTCTGCTTGTCAGCTTACACTGCTGCAATTTCTTTGCACGTTGTGTCTGAACAGCTAGCTCTTCTGAAGAGGACTCCCAGGAAGCTTCATACTCCTTTCTTTCCTTTGGCTCCTTGCGAAGTAGGCTCAGAAGAAGACATTCAGTTGATTTGAAAGAGTTCAAGTGAAGGATTTTTGAAGGCTGGGGGTCACAGGTCTCATCTCGGACTGAATGTTTTCCATTGCATATATTTGGAATTGTGATGAAGCCACACATAACTATCAGAAAATGAAATATAAATTAAGATGCAAGTGGTATGAAAGCAAACAAATTCAGAAAGAAGTGTAGTCGCTAACTGAACAGAGGACAACAAATCGGGCACTAAGTAGTTAGTAAAATAAGGAAAAAACTGAGCTCAATCCCCAAGCAATCAATTGCAACCAACATGCAAGAATAAAGAATGCCAACAGACTGCCAAAGCAAGGGACAGAGATGAGCACGTGTTTTTAAATTGTTACTGAACACTTAGAACGTTATCTCAGATGGTAACTTGCACAGAATGAGATACAACTGCATTTCAATTAATGATGCAATACAGAATGACAGCATCAAAGACAAGCCCAGATTCAAGTTGCCCCATACAGACTAACGAGGTCATGGTTCACTTTGAGTTACAGATATATTCTTCCCCCCAGTTGACATAAACTTCTGATACATTGATAAAAACAGTTGATATATTATAGCTTGCCCTGTTATTTCTAAATTCATACATACCCAAAACATTAACAAAAAGTTCATAGTATTCAAAAGTAAGCAATGGTTCGGGAAGATTGACAAAATAATCAGCAACTGTTCTGAAGACATCCCGTTCAAACCCACTGTAAGTTGGCTGGCTCATATCGTTATTCCTAGGCCCTAAAGAGAGGTGAAGAAAGGAAATTCAGTATTTATTAAAAAAACAAACAAACAAACAAAAAAAAGCAAACCTCACAGTGTAAATAGAACTGTGAAAGCTTGCTCCTGTAGGAATAACTGTTTCACAAGAGACGAATCATGCCAGCAGTGTGCACGTACACCCTTTCGTTCAGCACTGTATCATTTGCAAGCAGAATAGCACAAAATATATCCTGTATCCACTGAAGTTCTGCTCATTTTCAAGGGGCTGTTCTGCCCCACTACAGTAAGTGGAAACTCACTTATGCCCTTCATATATTCCTCATCAAAACAATCAGAGATGCTTAACATTTTCCTTCATCTCTGAACTACAATAATGCTGATCTTCCCACAGAGTTTGAAGCTGAAATTCACAATTGATCTGAGCATGCTGGAATATTTCACTTTCAACTCCCACAATAAGTTCCTGGAACTTAAAAGCTCTTCCATTACTTACAGTAGGCGAGGCACTTCATAGCTGACAGCACCCAGTGAGGGAGGTCTTCTAAAATAAGGAAATGCATTTGTTATACAAAAAAATAAAGACTTGACACAAACAATAACATGCAGGTTTTAAATACAGTAACCATATTAGTTTGCAATTGAGTCTACTTATAAATATTACTATGCGTATGTACTTCCTTACAAATTAATGCAATACACCTACAAAAGCAAAGCAAACTGAAGTATATTCTAATTTAGAGAAGGAAATGTAAAAGCCTCACTACGAAATATATTAAAGAAGTCAATTCCTACCTTTGTTGTAATGACACAAACTGTTGTAATTACACAGCCCAGAAACTTTAAGCAAAGCTAGGAAAATCTTACCTGATTTGTTCTGCAAAATGACAACCCCATGTTTGCTTGTGTGCGTCATATTGTATATGACATGCTCAGGAACTATCTGTGTTGGCTGCAAAACTGCTTCCAAGGATGGGAGGCCTAAGATGGTTTGCAGACTGCAGAGAGGAAGAAAACAGATGCTGTTTAAAAAGTCTGTTATAAAAAACAAACAAACAAATCAAGATCTTAGCATCTACTCAAACAAGAGTTGTTGGGTAAGTTGGTTTGCAGTTTAGTGGAATCTCTCTGACAAAAGAGGGGTTTGAGGGCACGGTTGTTCTTGAGGCAAGCACCAAAAAACAGTGAACAAGGGAGAAAAAACAGCTGTTAGGTTAAAATATAACTCAACACAAGCAATAAGCTTCTTAAGTACAAGAGCTAGTGTTAGAAAATACATTGGAAAGCACATATAAATAACAGTAAATATTCACCTTCATTCTTTAAAAGTTCAAAAGAGTTTGCAAGTCAAACCCTTCACTGGGCCATTATAGAGAGAATGCACACACAGGGAGGGAGGGCACTTTTTGCAGTTCCTCACTTACTGTATCAGAATGATGTTTCTCCAAGTTTCTTGCACGTATTCCTGGCTTACTTCCTTCCTGCACTGCGCACCCTCTTCATTTTCTGCTGTTTTATCCAGCTTTGTTTTCTCCACGTTTTCCTGAAAGTGAGTGCTTTATGCATGTTATACTGAAAGAGAAGAAGCCCCTAAGAGAAATAAACACTGGTCTTTGTGAAGGATTAAATTCCAAAATGATTCAGCAAATAACCTTCATCATGTCAGCACTGAAATGCAAGCATATGCACTTAGAAAGCCAAAACCAACACTGTGCATAAAGACCTTGTGTGCAAGCCCTTCAGGAGACAGTACTGTAAATTTGCTGTGTTTCTGTCCTTTAAGTATATTACAGTCAGCAAGGAGGCTGTCTTTAGGACCACAAAGTACGTGCACTACCTGAAATGAAAAAATGAAAGGCCAAATACATCCAATCTTTTCTCAAAAAGCAAGCAGAACAGTTAGCAAATTCGTGCCTTTTATTTGTCCTAAATGGAAAACAAACCTAAAGTTCCACTGAGAGCATGTCGTGCTGCTCATTTCTAGAGCTCCACATTCCAGCATTCCCAATATGAATTTGAAATATTATGAACAGGGACAATTCTGCATGGAACAAGACAAAATGAAGAACCAATAAGAAAACAAAAAGTTTCCCATATTAATGGGATTAGATTCTCGAGTGCTTGAACATAAACTCGATTAAAACTCATTGCCAGATCATTCAGAAACAGTTCCAAGACTGCGACTCGTAGGGTGGAGGGCAAGTCATCTTTCCTTGCACTTAGATCACGTGCCAGCATTAAGAACACTCCTCACGTTTTCCTGCCAACAAACCTAGTGCCATTAGGCTGGGGAAAAGACAGCTTCATGTAAGGAGCATTTAATTTCTTTCTGCCAAAAGCACGACCCCTTTTACGTGTATCCCACACTTCAGAAATGCTGTGTAATTGTGCCTACTTTACATAGCTCACATTTCTGCATGTACAGGAATTTCACTTGAATGTTTACCAATTGTTTAACACGATCTCTTTGTATGTGCAGGAGAAATGGCACACAGTCAAACACTTCATAACAAAACAGAACTGCATCTTTCTATCAAACCTATACGAATGTTCTATCTGCCTATATGAATGTTCTACCTACCAACTTATTCCTGCATTTACATGGGATGAGACACAGCCGTGTGCCTACAGGATGGCTGCTGCTAGCAGCGTGGGCTTTTTGTTTTGTTTTTAAAAGACAAAGGAAATACGTGGTAACTAAGGTCAGGTAAGAAGCATGTTACTACCAGAGATGTCAGCAATTCGTGTTTTTTCGGAGTTCTCCTTGATAAATGTGGCAGCTTAAGAAGTCTATCTCTAGAGAAGGTTCCTAGGTTCTCGTTTTGGTGACATGAAGCTGGCAGAGGTTTCACTGGAGAGGTTGAAGGAAACCTGGAATCAATAGGAAAGATATTAAGTGTGTTCAGAATACATAAAAAAATATAAACAGTTGTTTACCTGAAGCTGTACCTTACCAGCATGACTTAATAAGGTTCAGGGAATTAAAACTGCTGAATTAAAATTCAGGGGATTAATTTTTTTCCCCCCCTTAGAACACTGACTGACATAATCATTTTATAAAGCAGACTTTCTCGTACTATTCTTAATCCCAAAGTCAAGCTGGAGGTGGCTGAGCCACTGACACAGCTCTGAGATCAGGCTCAGGGAAGCGAGGGCCAGCAGTTCCGCAGCACAGAGCTGCTAAAATAAATGTGCCCTGGGCTCTGAAGCCCTTCCATCAGCACCCGTGTCAAGGAAAAAAAACTGGACAGGCAGAAGCACGAACACAGCTTTCAGTAAGCAGGTGCACATACACTCAGTACGCAAGGGAGCATATATATGCTCAGACAGCTGAGGAAATTTCTGTTAATAATCACTTTGACTCAACCTGTCAACCTGAAGTGGGGTGGGTTTTGTGTTTTTGTTTTAATAATTCTGAACATTGAATCAAACTCTTGCCCAAGGAGGCTGTGGGTGCCCCATCCCTGCAGGCATCCGAGGCCAGGCTGGATGCGGCTCTGGGCAGCCTGGGCTGCTGGTTGGCGACCTGCACACAGCAGGGGGATGAGCACTGCGGTTCTTTGCAACCCAGGCCGTCCCGTGATTCCACTGACGTTCATTGCAGTACCTGTATAGCGCACCGTTGTCTTCCAGGCTTTCTGACCCCCACCTCCCTTTAATGTCTTCAATTACGCGATTCTTGAGGAACTTCCTCAGCAGCTGGACGGTCTGCTGCCTGCTCACGTCGGGCCCGAAGTTGCTGTTGCTCTTCAGCGCTTCGTGCAGCCAATCTACAGCTTCGGAGGCGGTGAAGCAGCCGCCGTGCTTTTTGAAGCGCTGCCTGTGCGTCCTCAGCGGCATGGCGGCACGGAAATAGCCGGTGATTTCATTCCACTGCGCAAGAGACAAAACGACGGCGGACAGAAGGTTAAAGCCCAGCCGTGACAGAAGCCCGCGGGCGGACCGGAGCTCGGAGCTCGGAGCCCGGCCGGCCGCCCCGCTCCCGGCCCGCCGCCCTCACCAGCTCGGTGGCGCGGTACGGTCCCGGCGCTGCCGGGCGGCGCTCCATCGCTGAGCCGGGGGCGCCCGGCAGCGCGGTTTGAATTTGCTGCGCGGCCGCTGATTGGGCGAGCGGGCTGCAGCGCCGCCTCGAGGCGGAAGCGGGAGCGGCACCTCCCCTCAGAGGGCGGGCGGAGGGGATGAGGGCGGAGGTGTGTTGCCGTTTGCTCCCCGTCGTTCGCGGGCGGTGGTTCAGGCAGCTCCAGCGTATCGGAACTCCCCCATCCGGCCCCGCACTCGGCGAGAAGCCGAAGGAAGAAAGAGTTCTGAACCAGCAAACGCTGCACCGCGCGGACCGAGCGATTACACGCAGCCGCCTTTAAGGGCGCTTTTCACCATTGCCGGGTTTTAATGACAAAAGCACCCGAGGAGCGGCTGCTACGGCAGGAAGCGGCGATGGTCTTTGCAGGGCCCGGGCCGCAAAGCTGCTCGAGCGTACAAATCAATGCGCTGACGGTCTCGGGGAAACCTCCCTCCACGAGCAAACCCTGCGGGAAGCGACGTGCGCAGCCCCTCCGGCGCCGATCGCTTCCCGTGTTCCTCCTTCGGCTCATTTTGAAACGTACCGCGCTCGGCGCATTTGGTTCAAGCAGCCGCAGCGGATGCAGAGCGCCTTGTGAAGCTTCGATGGAGTAAAGAGGCTTGGGATTCACCTCTGGGGAGCACAGCGAGGGGAGGCAGGGAAACACCGCATCCTTCGCAGCGCTGGGAGCTGCGCTGCGCTGCGCTCAGTTCCCTCGAGATGAAAGCCGGAGTTCTTCCCGCTTTTGCAATTCACTGTCAAGCCTGCTGTTGCCTGTAGGTTTCCCTGCTTGGAGTAAAACTTCTGCACAGGGCCAGATACGCTGCGTTTCTGTCGCTGCGCGGTCTTAAAGCCGTGAGCTCGCTGGGGAATGCAGGCAGTCTTTTAGAATGGCAGAACTGTACTTCTGGGTCAGTAAAAACATTCTTAAAGCCAGTTTTACGAGTTCACGGTGAGATTTCCGTAGCATTTAGGTGTTTTTATGTCCTTTTTCTCATTAGAGAGCATACAAATACCGGCCCAGCGGAGCAGGAGGGGGCATGGGGGCAACTCCCCACACGTGGAGCTCTGCAAAACATGAGGTAAAGGCATGGGAAAAGGAAGCGCCGTTCCCTTTCCTTCAGCCTCCTTCATAACTGTTTGATGTTGGTGTTGTCTGCCACTGGTTGCGGTAGAAAGTAGAACAGAAATGAGCGGAGCCCATTTAAAACGTCAGGGTCGTGGCTGCCCCTCTGCCTCGTCTGTTACTGTGTGTTACAGCACACGGGGGGTCTGTGCTGCAAGTCTTTGTTTGACTGGTTTTAAACATAGGAATGAAGCGAATTAGAAACTCTTATTATCGATCTGCTGATGTTTAGTGCAGCTGAATTCACATCCCTGTCTGTGAGTGCAAATAGAAGGTGGTTTTAAACATGAAGGAATGGATGGTGGAGACGGCTGGTGATAACAGAAGCTTTCAGCGTTTTTGTCTCTAAGGAGTACAGACACATCATACACGTGGATTGTGGGGACAAGGCAGTAAATGGATCCAATTTCAAGTTTTAATTTGCATCTCTGCCCCTCTACTAACAGCACCCTCTAACTGCAAAGGCTAGCCCCCATTTAATTGCTCTCTTGTTATCGTGTGTAGAAGCAGTGGAGCCTGAAAAGCCCATAGCAGTGCCTAAACTGTGTGTATTTACTTGACCAAGCCTATCTTTGACTGCTGCTTAGAACAAGGATGCTCCAGAAGAAACGATATTACCCTTGGTTTTCCCTACCTTCCCTCAAAGCAGTTGCTTTTATTCAGTTTGGAAACGGATACTGGGTGCATGTATGTTTCATTTTGTATAAATGCTTATGCATGTATGTAATTTTAGGTAGAATCACAGAACTGTGTAGTTTGGAGGTGACACCTTCCAAAGGTCACCCAGTCCGGACTTTTGCTCAGTGAACTGATGAGGACCTTGGCCAGTCGAGTTTTGAATATCCAGGGATGGAGGTCCCACAGACATTCTGGGCTCCTGCTTCTGTTTGACCACCCTCCCAGGAGAGGTGTTCAGGTAGAGTCAGAACTGGTGCTGCTTGTCCTTCCATTGTGCACTTCTGACAAGAGCTGGCTCCCACGAGGTGGCTGCAGACAGCAGCACAATGTCTTAATACTGAGCAAACCCATTGTCTCAGCTTCTCATATGTCATTGTCTGGTCCTTTCACAATCGTGTTAAATTATTTGCTCCTAAAGCAAGGGGTTACACAATAGAGCTATGTGGTATGGGAAAAAAAAAGTGCATTTTCAACCCACTCAATTGAACTAAAGTCTTTTTCATGTCTTGTGAGACACAGAAGAGATCTGATTTCTCCAAAGCATTTGCTGCCTACCCCACTTTTGTCACTTCTGCTGTGTCACTGTAAGTCATGCAAAGTAAGCTGGTCTGAGCTGTTTCTCCATACAATTTTTCCCATGCCTTCATTCACTTCTATTCCTCTTTTCTACACTCTCATGCAATGTGCTGAATGACAAAGATGATGCTCAGTTACTCCAGACTAAATTGAATCGCTGCTTTCAGAGTGAGGGTGAGTTTTCAGAGCGTGCTGAATTCCTTTGTATTATCCCTTCCCCGAGTCTCTGCACATTCAGTGCTGCATTAGCTATTCTGCTACGTGCTGAGCAAGAGAGTCCTTGGCGATGGGTGCACCCACGTAGCACAGAACTAAGAATGATGAAGACCTCTCATATTATCTATGAACGTTTTTCTTTCAACTCAAGTTAAATTCTCAGGTTAAAAATAAGTGAGAAGTACAGCTTTTCAAGGTTTGTCAGAATGGGCTGCCGTACGTGGGGGCTCAGAAGAAGAGTAGGGCAAGGCAAGGAAGGCCTGAGGGGCTGCTCCTGCTCTGCAGGAGGCTGGGAGGGAGTGGCTGGAATAACTCCTGCTTCTGGCTTCTAGGTTTTCGTGCACAGCTGTTCAAATTTTGAGTTTGAGGGGACAGTCTCTGTGCTGACAGTATGCAAAACAAACCTGCCTAACATTTAGTGAAATGAAACAAAAGGCACAAAGATGCTTGATGTTTGAAAGATGCATGCTCTCCAGTTGCTCAGCTGTCCTCTGTACACGTTTGGGTCCCAGCTGCAGCAAGTTCTCTGTGCCGAGGGTGGGGTCACCCCCAGGTGTGTTGGTTAGCAGAAGTAATAAAGGCCATAAAGCTTAGCAGCTGCTCCCATTCCTGCTGGTAGTTACTGAGGTGGTTGCAGCACGTAATGTCCGTTGGAGGACGTTAACCACCAAGGCTGTAAACCTGTTCTTCAACCAGGCAGGGTAAGTATTGCTCAGTTCCTTCTCTTGTCTGGGTGCTGTTTCTCCTGGATGTGCTTTAAGTAGCTGTTCTGCCCTGAATTACAAAAATACAGCAATATTCTGTAGCAGCTGTAAAGAGGAGCCATGGAGCCTTCAATGATGTTAGTTTTTATGGTTATACAATCTCTGAGCTTGTAGGAGTTTCATTTCTTTCATGTTATAAAGATGTAAACCCTTCTTAATGCTGGCTCAAATGAAGTTGTGAACAAAATACTCTTGCTGCACTTTTGGAACTGAAACAACAATCAAGGAGCACTTCCTTATTAATATTAACATTAATTGCTATAAAAGGCAAAAAAATCTTTCAAGTGGATGGGAGAATTGTGCTTAACGGAATGTGAGCATCTGTGCCACAAGTAGTCATAAAACAAATGTTATTCTTCTATAGGGTGATGTGTGCTGAGAGGCTTTTTGCAAGCATGTTGTACTGAATGTGTGCAAACAATTAAAGAGGGTATGAAGCCGTGTGATCTTTGGGCTTCCAGCTCCGCTGAGCTCAGAGCTCAGCTTACTGGGGTTAGTTCCAAGTATGATTTCAAAGTCTTGTAGAAATGTTTAATCTATAATTAACAACTGGTGCTTGCAGCCGTCTTAAGGGAAGGCTGCAAGTTTAGTGAAAACCTGTTTTATTTTTAACAGGCTTCAGAGGTACCATGTACAAAAATGACATATTGCTATCTATTTCAGCTACTATGCTTGTGATGATTAAATACTGATCCTGTGTGCATCTGCAGTTCTAGTTGTAAATAAACTCTTTGCAAATGTAGGCATGAAATGTTTTGGGTTCAAGCAATTAATACAGATAGTTTAAGGCCTGAGGTGTTTTTTGAAGTAACCCTCAACGAGGACCCTCTTGCTTTGCCTTTCATATATCATTTATATAACCTCCCGCCAAAGGTTCTTTCTATACTGGATCATGGTATATTAATAAACTCGTGTGCTTTTTTTCCCTAGTTGTTTGGCTGAAGACTTAATTAAATGGTGCTGCTAAGTGTGGTTCAGCGGAGGCAGTCAGCTGGGTGTGCTGCTTGTTAGCTCAGCTCCACAGGAGGAGCGCAGAGCTGCTGGCTTGCTTTGCTCTGCAGCAGGTGTGTGCTTGCTTGGGGCCCGGCCTGCCTTGCTGAAGCACAGAACGTCAGGTGCCTGCTGCAGCTGTATGCTGACCTTCTGGAGTAACCACACACAGCCTGCACAGGGAGCAGAAATTGCAGAGAGAAGGGCTGGAAGTGGGTGGTGACGCCTCCAGCCGGAGGTGCTGCTGGCTGGGAGCGCTGTGCCTCCTGCCCCTGATGCCTGTGTGCAAGTCAGGCATGCACATATCTTCCCCTTGGGCTTCTCGGCTGGGATAAGAGTAGTCGTGGCCAGGTGTAGTTGCAGGCATTTCAAACTCACGTGCAGATTTGTTGATTTTTCTACCCTGCAGTGTTCCCTTTTCTTTTTGCAGCGTTTAAATGTTAAAAAGATGTGTCAGTATTGATACATCTCTTTAAATGTTCGTTGGTTTATGCAATCCACAGGCCGAGTTTTCCAGAAGTAGTGAGATGCATGGAGGAGTTTTAAGGTGCTCAGCCATCTGGGGTAGAAGAGCTGGATTTTGTGTTTTTCTTCTTGGTGTGCACGTAGTGCTTATGGCTTGCTACATGGATCCCGAAGGCACCGTGGAATCTAACTCCTCTGTGAGTATCTACTGTTTTGAAAATGTGAACTAAACACACTTTTTGAGGGATGAAAGCTGTTTTACGTTGTCTCAGTATCAGAATTTATTTGAGCATGGGAACTGCTGAGTCACAGCCTGAACCGCTGATGGAGCACCTGGGGAAAGGTCTGCTCAGCCCTGGGAGCGCAGGCGAAGGCAGTTCGCTGAGGTGAGTGAAAGGGGTGGAGCCTGGCTGCGCCCCTCCATTCAAGGCCTGATTGCCACTGGGGAAGGATCTCTAGTTGCAGATCCCTCCTTGGTAGAGCTTTCCCTGTGAACCTCTGAGCTGCCTGTGCTGATGTGGTTACTTTTCCTGTGGAGGGGCTGTGAGAGATCTGTTAGATAACAAAGCACAGGAAGGCTTGGCTAATACAAGGTGTGCTGGTCCTGCCTGATGTGATGGCATGTCCAACGGGCTGAGCAGCTGCTCTTCAGTTTCTCATAGTGAGATTTGGGTAGCTTGAGACTATTGAAAACCCTCCTATGACTTGCTGAGAGCCACAGTTTCTGCACCGACAAAATGCAGAATGAAACCTTGGGTTGGGGATAAATAGGCAAAGGAAGGAGAGATCTGAGCCTTGGAAGCAGGCTACCTCTGCTGTAATACGTGAAATCGATAGCTTTTCTGTGCAAAATCATTCTTTTTCATGCTGTCAGCTGTACTATGTGGGCTGCTGTGTTACTGTGTACTGCAGCAGGTTATTAGTGAAGTAATTCTGCTGAAGTATGTTCTAAGAATAAATTACAACGTTATCTCTGGCCTGTAGAGCATTATTGCTCTGCCTGCAGCTTGCTAGCAGATGTACAAAGGTAAGGAGATGTTTCTGGTTGTTGTGATGGATTTTGTATCTGAACAGTTACTTTTTTACTCTGAAAAGCATTTCTCAAATCATTTACGATGCTGCTACAATAAAAATAATAAAGCCTCTAGAACTTGGCTGTTTTATGGAAGTGTCAGTATATTTTGCTGTTCTTGCTTATGCTGATCTCTGAATTCTTTGAAAATTCTCTGTGAATTGAAACGTGAGCAGTGCAGTGCAGCAAATCAACTATCAGCTCCCATGAAGGCTGCATGTCCTTCTGCTTTTGAAGTACCCCCTTCTGATGGGCACAGAGTAGAACCACCTAACTGGATGTTTTTCTTAGGCTTTTCTTTTTTTCCTGGAAGGGAATATGGATGAGCAGAGAATCATTGATATTATAAAGTGAAGGGAAGGAAACACATGCAAGTGCTGTGCTGGAAGAGGCTGACTGTGTGTCAGCACAGTGTGGGGCTGGGGGCTGAGTGAGCTCTGCAGAGGAGGGCTGGGGGTCTGGGTGGGCACGGGCTGCAACCTGCCTCTATGGCAACGATGGGCCTGTGCTGTAGTGCATTAATTAGCAAGGGCACCAACTACTCAAGGTGTGTGGCTAACTGCTTCTGCTTGGGACCTGGGGACAATGGCTGGAGTTCTGTACTTAGGCTTCTGGGCCTTGTTTGTGTGGCAATCTGCAGTGAGGGGTTGCACCGTGGGACAACAAATGGTGCTGTTTCCATCCAGTAAGAGCATTTTTTGTGGTGCCTTTTTTGAACTGATGGTATAATTTCTATTAACCCAATGTTACGTGCATTTATCTTTGGCTATCTTTGGTTTAAGTGGAGCTCCAAAGTGATTAAACTGCTCTTTTTGCTCGGATCTGTTTAAGAGTTATCAGCAGAATAGCATGGTTTGTCACTGAACCTAAAATAAGCCATCAGTATGTGCTTCCATGATGGCTTTGTGCAAGTCCTGTGACTCCTGAGTTGTAGGACATCCATCTGACAATTCACTGTTTTTCCTTGGTATGCTAGGAGGTTTTTTCTGTGGAGTTCTGGACAAAAAGCAGACCTTCCTTCAGTGTGTCTGTCCATGTAGCTCTTACTGAACTCCATCGATGGCCCCCGTACTGGGGAAGAAGAGTGATTACCTGAGTCTGCTGCAGACCTCTAAATAGCAGATGCTTCAGATATAGGCGTGTTGCCTCCTGCTTCCCTCAGCCACCAAATAACTGAAGCAAAACCTGACAAAAACCAGGCATGCAGATTTGGTGAGGTTGGTCTGAAAAACAATCCTTTATGCAGTTGCTTATTTGTTACTTTTCATTTGTGAAGTGCATTGCAGCTGTGCCCAGTTCTCTCACAAGTAGTTCATCAGATCTGTTATTCTCCAAACACGTAGCAGCTGTTGCTCAAATCCAGCCTGACTGCAGGTGCCCTCTGCAGTTTTGCTCAATTGGTTTAATCCAAACATTTTGTTACTAAATCATTCATTTGCTTGTAACCAGCCATACAAAGTATACATTAAAATGCTTCTTGTGCAGCAGTTTGGAAGGCAGTTACTGAGAAGATCAAAGGATGGCATCGTTCGTAGGGTACGGCCCTCCTATTGTGCGCGTTCACGCCTCCTGGCTGGTGGTGAGAGGCGGAGGCTCGCGTCCAAAAGGGGAAATGCTGAGATGAGAGGCGGTGAAGTGACCATTTTTCATCTTGCCGGCAGCCGGGAGCAGCCGGGAAGCAGCAGGCGCGGATGCTGTACTTTCAGGGTCCCGGTGCCTCCCCGTTCTCCACGAGCCTCTGAAGGGCAGGTGTTCCTCCGGGGGGCAGCGGCAGAAGGGAGATGCCGGGAGGAGCCGGGAAGGGGCGTCCTGTCACTGGAAGTAACGCCAAGATCTTCTTACATCTTCTGTAGTGTCTGCAGGACCCTCCAGCAAAGTGAGTGGCGTTTGTGTGCACGTGGTGTTACGGAGGCTGGTGGTGGTGGTGGTTGTCCTGCTGCCTTTACCAGCTGGGGCTGCACTATTTTAATTCTTAATTTGGAGTACGGTTGTCTCTTGAACTGTTAAAGTGAATTGGAAGATCCAAACAGCTTGAACAAAGTGAAGAATGTATTAAGAAAACACAAAGCAGATTTTTTTCATTGGGAGTTGTCTGTAGTCTTCTCAAATGCTGCAGGTTTTGCAGGGATGACTAGAAAACTTGAAAATAGACTTGTGCCTGGCTGCTTGGTAAGATGTGTCAATGCCAGCACTGACTGCTGAGCTGTAGGGCTGGAGTCCGGGCCCCGAGGGTCTGTAAGTCTAAGGGTGCAGGCATAGTTTCTATGGTATCCATAGTCTTGTGTCTATTAATGCCTGAAAAATCCAACAGGCTCCAATGGAAAGTCAAAGCACGCAAGTGATCCATGGCTCAGAGTTCAAAGCACGACGTCCTGCACTGCGGTGAGCAATAGAACCAGAAGTACAGCGAGTGCTTCCGAGTGCTTCTGTCAGTGAGTTCAGGAGCCTGCTGGAGGGGGTCTGACTGCTTCCCAAGGAGATGGAGCAAGCCCTCACTTTTCTGCTTTCACGTCCTTCCCTGGCGCGATCGATTTCTGCCACATGGTGGTGGTAGTGCTTTTTTCTAACCCCGAAAAGTTGTTTCTAGGATCAGCTGCTTTATTTGTTTAATGCAACTTAATGACAGCGTGCTGATTTAGTAAAGGTTTCGTGCAGTTCTCACGCCGCTTTTGCAGCCAGTGTGCTGCAGGACTGTGTCAGCTTTATACAGCAGGCCTGTTGTGCTGTGCCAAGGCTGCTATTGCCAGCTTCCTCGGCACTAAACATTTTTCGTTGCACTTGGCGATCTATGACTGCTTTGTTCTGTTGGAAAGAAGTGAGCTTTTCTTTTTCCAATAACCTGCAGGCAATTTATTTTGAGTCATTTAACGTGGGTTTATGTAAGCTTTTTTTTTCTTTAGGTGCGATTTAGGTGTTGTATTATGGGAATGCATTAGTTCAGGTTTCTATTAACACAAACTGAAATCTGCAGATACCCTGCTTGTCAGCCTGGGAGCCATCTTGTTCAGGGACAGTGATCTGTGTGCTGCTGCTCAGCAGCAGAGGCAGCAGCACGTGTGTGTGAGCTCCTGAAGTCGGCTGATATGGCCCAGGCCTCCTTGAGCAAGTATTTTATTGGATCTGTAAGGATGTGAAAGCCTGGGAAGCAGCTTAGTGAGATGGTGGAGAAAGGTAATTGAAAAGGTGTGCGCATCCAGCAGTCCTTAGCTGGCTGCCTGCAAGCTGGGATTTGGAGCAGGAGCTCAAGTAGGAATTCAAATAAGCTTGATTCGAGTCACTGAAGAAAGTATAGAAGTGCCGTGGCCCTCTTTTGTGCATCCCTTGTTAGTCTTGCTCTGAACTTTCCTTGCCTGCTTAGTGGTACAGGCAGGTGATGCTTATCTTTCCAGTGGACACTGTGAAACTAGACCTGGTCCTCTGGTTTTGCCCTAATTGCAGGCAGAGGATTTCATCGGACAAAATGATGAATCCGTGGAAGCCGTAGGCTCAGAGCAAGCCTTTGCTTCTCTCCTGCCCCCTCCCTCATTACTGAGCCTCCTGGCAAAGGCTGGGCAGGCCTGGACCACGAGGAGGGGCCCTGGAGCTTTCTGTCAGTAGCTGCTGGGGCTGGCAGTGCTGCTAGGAGCGAAGGCACAGCACAAAGTTTCTATTCTGCTTCAACCAGCTTCTTCCATCTCTTTCTGTGTGATTTGTTTGATCATCTTATTACTACTATTCTTCCTAATCTGTGGGTGATGTGTATGCAGAAAGCGTTCAGAAGATAGACCTTTATGCAAGCATTTTTCTCAGAGAACTAATTCAGGGGAGAAAAAAAGGAAATTTTTCGAGTAGAAGGGAAACCACTTGAAAATCACTGATTTGATTAGAAACAACACTTGAAGAAAAATCCTGGATGGAAGACAGAGGAGCAAATTGACCACGTGAAACGAGGACAGGAGGAACTGGGGAGGTGAGAGGCTTGGTAAACATTCTCTCAGTTAACATTCAAGTATTGCTGCTTCTGGTGGGATACGGCCACTGCTGGAGTTTTTGTTGTCTTCTCTCTGTTGCACCCTAAGGAAGCCAAACACTTGCATTTTAATTGCATATGCTGTGCACGTCAGAACATCACTTATGTGCTGGCTCCTGTAAAGATGAAATGCATTGAGCAGTTGTCGGTGCTGCTCGATGTGGGTACTTCAGTCTCTTCTATTTCATTAAGTTCAGTATAATTTGACAAAGAAGGCACATTTGTAACTGAGGTCAGGGATGTTATTATCCTCACTTGCAGCTCTGGCAGTATGGTGCACTGACAGAACATCAAGAGCATTCAGACAACACAACTCTTGCATACCTGCAATAGACTCGTGATAATACTGCAGTATAATCTGTAGTGAGTAGGATTTGAGTTGTACAGAGTTAAAGATTTTTTCAAATTCCTGTACCTAACTTGTAAGCTATGGACAAAAATGTCCGTCTCAAATATTTTTCTAGGTCACAGTGCACTATTATCGACTGGTATCCTTTATAGCAGATTACAACTATTCAATTTCTGGCCAACTGATTTTTTAAAAAACCAAATATTCTCTGACTCAGAGACAAGGTACTATTCTAAAACTGTTAGAGCTTGTTGTTAAAAATGACCTTCATGCAGTAGTAGGTTATTTTGTTTAAATAGAAGGCTAAAAATAAGTTTTTCATTTCAGCAGAGTAGATTTTGATGGAGCAGAAGAATTGTTGGGCTGTTAACTGAGAGGAGGAATTTGAACCTGAAGAAATTCCAGAACTTCTCTAGGTTTGGTGGCAGCTGTTGGAGCAGTTGAGAGGAAAGACTCGATCCTCTCTGCGGTGCTTGGTTAGAAAGAATCTTGTGAATGACAATTGAACCTAGATGGGCTGGAAAGAGAAGGCCGGATTTGTGAAGGAACCAACGCGATGAAGCTGGGAACTTCTAGTACTTATGATTCAAGTTGGACTCTGGTGTGTTCTAATGGACAGAAACTTTGTGTCCAGTTCTGGAGTCTGGCTCCTCTCACCTTAGGCATGCCTCAAATTCATCTTCCCTTCAAAATCCAGCTGTTCCCATCTTTGTGCAGCCAGTCTGAGGTATTCATGCCCTAGCTTTTTTTTCCTAGCTGCTTCTGATGAATATCTATGCACAGTAAAGCAGTCTAACAGGAATGCCCTTCATCCTGTGCAGAATAGATGGTGCCATAGAGATTGTGGTAGATGGAGATGAAGTCCTCGGTCCACCCAGGAGTTGTCATCTCTATGCCAAGAGTGTCTCAGCTCCAGTTTCAACACTGCTTTTGGAAAGTGGGTTTTCTTCCCTCTGGACTTGCACTTTAAAAACTATCAATCTTTTTTTTTTAACCTGAAGTGGGTGGAAACAGAAAATAGAGTAAGTTGTTTTATTTTTAATATGAGCTCTGCTAAGGAAATGCAGTCTTAAGTCTTGAGTAATCTCAGTAACCAGAAACAACCAATCCCATCCACAATTAGTTCATTATTCTTTCTTTTCAGCCTGTTTTTTCTCCCCGATGCACATTTTCAACAACTCTAATTTTAGGCTAGATACACAGGCACATTCAGCAATGCCAAAAGTGTTGTAGTAATGTGCTGAAGATTGACTTGATTTCATGTTGAATGATGCTGACGGGGACGTGCCAGGCTACCCATGTATCTGCAGCCAAAGAGCAAACTGAAGGAGTCAGGCTTTGCATTGCCCGTTACGTTTTCAGCTCTGTGTGTGCAGAACTACCTGCTTACCCACTGTCTGTGAAGCCTGCACGTGGGTTGGTCACTGCACTGAGCTCTGCTTTTCACCCAAATGCTCTGTTTCTGTTTGTCCATGAATTCTTCACTCGTGTTAATATCCTGCAAGCAGTAATGTTGACACTGTGCACACAAGTTAGCAGATGTTTCTTGAGTCTGTCATCTGAATTCAGGTTGATTAGAAGCCACTCAGGGAGTGAATTCAGGTCTGTACTGAAGGTGAAGGTGTGCATCCTTGCATTCATTTCTACACTTCCAAAGCGATGGTGAAGTTTTTGCTTCACAGCTACTCTTGATTTCAGCACAGTACTATGAATGTTCCTGTAAGTGTTGAGTTTGGGCAGTTCAGCTTCTGAAGCCTTTAGGGTAGGACTCTGCTCTTGGAGGTGAAGTTTCAAGAAAATAGGAAACTTATTTTCTACAGAGACTTCAACCACTGAAAAGTGACAGTTCCTGGATGTTTTCACCTACAACCCTGTAAGCACAGGAGAAATGACTGTGGCTTACATAGGGAACTTGTTTGGTGATTTAAAAAAAAAAAAGCTCCTCTTCTGTTTGGACCATAACTCACGGAAAATGAAATTCTTCTTGACAGATGAGCATTTTAAAGGTGGTTGAGTGTGTTTTAAAATATAGATAATGGTCTCTTTTTTTCTTAACAGCTGTTGAGATAAACAGATGTGCTCTGAGATGATCATGGCCTCATTTAGCTCTAGCTTTACTAGACTTCTCAAGTGCAATTACTGTCTTGGTATTTTCAAAGGGAAGTGTGTAGGAACGGAGTGTGGGAAGACCAACACGCAGCTCAGGCTGGAGAGCTCAGGTCAGGCAGCAGCCAAGCTGTGCTTGGTCCTTTCTCAAGAATGAAAGAGCTGATGTGTGTTCACCTGCATGCGCTTGCGAAGCTCTTCTATGGGAATTAGTCTTTCAGGCTTCATGAGATGCCATCCCTCAATGGTAGCACAGCTGAGTGCAGAGCAGAAAGCTCAGACCTGGATTTGGAACACCTCGGGAGCGAAGATCTCTGTTAATTCTAGCCTTTACCGCTGCATATTTGAAAAGGGCATAGTGACAAAATCAGATCCAGATCCAAGTACAGAACTGGAATTCTACAACTTTTCATAGATGTCTCATTTGGAATCTGGAATTTGGCTCGGATCCATTTCATTTAAGACATCTCCAAACTAAAGGTTTACCAGAAGTTTCTAATGGCGTTTTTTCTTAATGAAGATAAATGGCTTCAATACAACTCCCTTAAGCAGGGCTTCCTTGGGAGCTCTCATAAGCAGTGGAACAGGTGGGCAGTGGCACAATGTGATCCCTGGCTCTCAGACCTGCCCTGTGCCACCTGTGCTCTGCTTCCCTGCTGCTGTGTGCACCGGGTGGGTTAAAACCCGTGGATCCCTTCCAGGCTGTCAGTCTGTCACCTACAGCAAAGTTCAGTTTCTCTGTATGTGATGTGCTCTCATTAAAGCCAGGAAAGAATTCTGAAAGTACTTCATAAGTTTGTGTTTGAAGTGCATATAGAAAAATTTGGAGGAGTGGTGGATCCTTGATGTAGCATTGGGGCTCAGGTTGTATCCAGAGCATGGACGTAGATGTTAGCTGGGGGTGGTGCTCAGCCACAGCTTCAGCCGTATAGCACTTTATTCTCTTATAAAATGGTTAAAACCTGTAGCTAAATTTGTTGCTTGATCTCTCTTGTCTTAAGGGATATAATTTGTAGGTTATGCAAGATTTCATTGAATTAAAGAAACAAAAAAAAGCAGACCCAAGTGTTCCTTCTTGTTCTGCTTGTGCTATAGACTTGTCCAACCGATCCTGGCTGAACTCCAGCCCCCAGCTCAGCTGCAAAGGGCTGAAACACACAGACTTCATTATCACAGAATCACAGAACAGTAGGGACTGAAGGGACCTCTGGAGAACATCCAGCCCAACCCCCTACCGCAGATTGCAGTAGAAGTGCTGCTATGTCTGAATAGAGGTGTGTGGGGAGCATGCTGTCCCCACCTGCAGGCACACACAGCTGGGCCATCAGCTGCCAGTGCCAAGTGTCGTCACTGTGCCATCCCAACAGGTGGTTGCTGTGCATAGGTTTGGTACCTTGTCTCATCTCATTTGTATGCTGTTCTGTTTTGTAGCAGTAGAGGTAACTCTGTGATGTGCTATCCAGCCAGCAGTTGTGTGATGTTGGGTAAATGCGCATGGAACACCTCAGCTGTGCCCATAAAGCAGGGCGAGTGATGCAAGGAAGGTGTGTGTCCAGAGCTTATGTGGGCAGATGAAATGTTTTCTCAAAGGTGGTATTCATTCTGAACAATTACGGTGTGGGGAATCATGCAGCACAAATTACATTTTAAAGAGTAGTCTGCAGAACTGCCCGCTGTGTAACAGTGCTCAGAGACCTGGGCCTTCGTCCTACAAGTTATTGAACAATTCTAATGTGAGAAATACAAAAAGTCAATTGAGAACCAGCCATCTATATTTACTGTCAATAATAATGAGTAATAGTGCTTAACTAGTGTCTTGTTGACTACTGTAGAACCAAGAGATTATTTAGAGAATTAGCCATACCATAAACATACAAATTAAAAGGAAAACAAACAATCTGAGTTTTTATTCACTCGAGAGATCTTTCTTTTCCTTAACTGAAATTCTCTCAAGATTCAGGGGTTCCCCTCTGAATTGTGGCCGTGGTAATTACATCCCATGTGTCACACAGATGCACTACCCACTGCTACTGAAGTTCTCAGAAATTACAATGGACAAAGACAGATGTTGCCAGGTTTAAAAATAAAACTGAAACAACAGGAACAACATAGCAGCTCATCAGAATTCATCAGCATCCAGGGTTTAATTCCACGGTGCTGTACTGTTATCTGTCAACCATTCATGCAATTAAGAGAAAATATCTCCCAACGTTTCCATGGTGCTAAAGCACTCCAGGAGAACAGCCAGCCCACACAGGGCCTGCGAGCAATAAAATATTAATTCAGAACAAGCACATGTTCGATAATCTCAACATTTAATACAGGCGATAGTAATTCGGTCCTAGCAAATTATTCAGTTAAACAAAGCTGTGCCAGATAGTGTACTACTTGGCAGTGGGTTTATTTGCAAAAAAATAAAGCCTATTTATTGTGGGATTAGGACCACAGATATGGAAGCAGTGCCATGTGAGCAAAGCCGATACCGTGGCTGCTGGGCTCGGGCTGACTGGCTGCAGGGAAGGCGCTGCTCTCGAGGGGTGCATCTCCAAAAGGAAGGGAGTTGGATGTGCTGCACCAAGGAGAGGGCGATTCACCTGCCTGCTGCATGCTTTGGCGGTGACAAAGGGGGGTGGTTTCATGTCTGTTGCAAGAAGTTGCACGTGGGAATACAGTATTGAGTTTTGGATGATCCTGTGTGTAGCTGGGGGTTGGACTTGATGATCCTTGTGGGATGTTCTGGGAGATCCAGAGTGGATTTGGTGCCGATCTGTGCCTCCACTGTCAACGCTGCTGCTCCTGCTGTCCCTGCACTCCCCTCAGCCAGCTGTGAGCACCTTGCTGCTGGAGCATTTCCTGGCACTGCGTGAGCTGCCTGATGCAGCCATGGTGAGGAGTAACCGAAGTGCTCCACAGGCAAGGAGGCTGGATGGTCCCTTCCAAGCTCAACCGGACTGTGATTCTGTGCTGCGAGCTTCACTAACAGAATCTGGCTGTGCTAGAGTTGCCACCTTCTCTTGAAAGTAAATCATGCCTGAGATGTCAGCTTTTCCTTAAGAAATTTCGAGAGTGGTGCAGCATCTCTACATCATACATATCATATCTTGATATAAGGAAAACCGGTGGTTTATGTATATTTTCAATAATAATGATATTGAGATGCAGGCGTAGGCTGCCTCCATCCCCGCAGGCACTCAAAGGCTGGATGTGGCTCTGAGCACATGATGCAGCTGTGGGTATCCATGTACGCTGAGGGGAGGTGAGACTAGGTGGCCCTTAAAGGTCCCTTCCAGCTCAAATGATTCTATGATTGTGAGCTCCAGAAGCCCAAATCCAATCTGGTGGTGCCTGGGGCTCTGTGCTGCTGTGTGTTCACAGCTCAGTGTGCGGTGCTCTGGGCAGAGGCGGGAGCCCTGCTGGGGTTTTGAAGAGCTGCAGATGATGAAAGGGCCATCAGAAGCCCTTGGTTTCCTTTCATCTGTTCTTCACATGGTGATGTTTTTGTTCGGGTTGTTGCTAAAAAGGGAGAGCTGGAAAGCTGTTAGGGGAAAGACCCACAGTGAGTTCAGGATGCAACTGTCCGATGAGCTGGGTAACCTGGCTTTTTATCAATTGCATTGTAATAAAAAGGACGAGCTCACAGTTTGTCTGGTAATACTGTTTGTCAAGAGTTGGTGATACATTTGCAATGTGAGTAATGTGCTTTGAGAATGGATATTTATAGTGACAATTTGTGGAGAGTTTGCAACTTTTCTCGTGTTTTTATAGCCTGTAAATGTCTGGCAAATAGGGTTCTGCTGGCTCCCTTAATCAGGCAGACCATGTCAGAAACCAGGCATTGCTGGCTGGGAAAATGCTTTAAGAGGCTGAAGGGTGCTCTAAATTTCTTAGGTGTTTGATCTAAAAGAAAAAAAAAAACAACCCTGAAAAAATAAATACGGATAGCTTCAGCAAGAAAGGATGTGAAAACTGTGCTTAAAAGGGAAAGGTTGAGAGGAAAATATCGTGAATGTTTGCTTTTTTCCCCTAAAATTTTCCACTTTAGTGGCTAATTAACATTTCAGAGAAAAGAAGGTTTTGCTAAAAATCCAGTATTTCTGCTTAAGGCTTGGCTTCAAAGTATGTCCTTGGGATCTTCAAGAAATCTGTAGAAAAATAGGCTAATATTGGCATTCCTAATACTTTCAAGACAAAACGAAGAGCAAAGCCATTGCAGACAGTCTTACAAGGCCATTCACAAGCAAATTCACACAAGTTGTTTTTTTTAAATACTTGGCAGCTCCTCTTTAATGTGAGCTGCACTGCTCTTCCCATGTTTTTCTGAATAATGCATCCTGGGTATTCAGTCCCTTAAGATACTTTTAGACTTATTTCCACTTTGATGTTGAGCCAAGTTAGTATACATATCGGTAGTAGCTAAAATTAGTTCCTTTTTTTTGTCAGTACATAAACTCTTAACAATTTTACAGAATCACAGAATCACAGAATCATCAAGGTTGGAAAAGACCTAAAAGATCATCCAGTCCAACCATCACCAATACTCCCCAGCTAAATCATATCCCTCAACACAACATCCAAACGTCTCTTGAACACCTCCATGTTTGGTGACTCAATTTTAGTTCAACCCTCCCAGCCTCACTTTTCCTGGGTCCCTCTGGCAGAGCCCAGCATAGGGCAATCTTGAGGTGGGAGAGCACAGATCTGGAAGAGAAAGAGGAGGCAAGTAAATGGGGGTCAGGGTTGGAGCAGTCTGGGGGTTGGGAACATTTCGTGACCAGCTCCTGTATCAGAGATGTGTCCTGCAAACTGAACTGTCAGAATAGCTTTGTGCTTCTTGGAGCCACTACAACAGGCTGACTGAGCAGAGTAGTTGGACAAACAGGTCTAGAACCAGAGCTACAGTGCTTTGGAGGTGCGGGTTATGTTCTCTCACATCTCTGTTTTCACTTTGTCCGGAACAGATCAGCAGTCCTGCTGCTTCTCCAGTGTGCTCCCCAGCATCCCTCAGCACATACTGACGTCTGTTACCTGACGGTAGCTGCTCAGTGCTGCGGGTTGTGGCACTGCTGGTTTCTGCTAACTGAGGTTAACTGCCGCAGCCCATGTTGGTGTGTGGGAGAATGCATAACATCAGGTGAAATGTTTCAGTACAGAAGTGAGCCAGTCTTTTGTTCTGCAGACTTCATGCTCAATTTGGTTATAAGAAATCTTATTGGACAACTTATCCATCTTTGTCCCACTGGCATGGCACACAAAGGAATAATTATTAATGTTAATGCATTGATACGTGCTCCCATTTTTCTCTTTTTTAGTAAGAATACTTTTTGTTAGGGTGAGAAATGCAGTCCGACAAAGAATTTTCTCCATCATGTCTTACTGCTCCAACAAAACCCCAAATGCAAAAGCTTCCGAAAGATGAATGCAATATTCATCGACGTTCTCTGATGCGAGTCTGACAGCACTGCAGAGAAATTGCAACCTTAAGCTTATTTATGTGAAACTTCTGAGAAGTCATTTATCACCAGTTATTTGCAGAATGTTTTTTTCTAATACGGTATTTCATCCTTAATGCTTTGTCAAACCTTCTGCTGTATGTTAATATGTCAGCTGTTTGTACACTTCTGACGTGACACTAAATTGTGTTTGTGACAGCACAGTCATCAATAAATGCTCTGGGTTTCCACCTTCTGGAGTCGCTTTCCTCTTCAGTGCTTTAGTTTGTGCTCTTGCTTCATCCTCCCTGGGGAAAATGGTTGCAGGAGCCCAAATCCACAGCTGTGGGCGCTGCTCTGTCCCTGTAACTGTTGTAGCATTACTCGGCCTTGTTTATGCCAAAACAATATGTTTTTCTAACCTGCTGAAGAAAAAAAATCCATTCTTCTGGGAGGTGGCTGTGATTGGAATATTGAGGATCTTATGCTAGGATGTTGGATGTTTCAGCTTTCTTCTGAGCACTCTGAGCCACTTTAGGATGCATGGTTTCCTAGCTACCTCCGAATGGTGAGGCCTGCTGGTTTTGGTCCTCCATTTCTGGCTTCCAGCTTTCTTTATGTCGACTTTTTGCCATAATTTTTTCTCCGAAGGGCGAACACTTTATTTTGGCTCCTGCTGAAGTTCAGTGCTGCTTGTCCCTCAATGCCCAGGGACAGGCCAGCCTGTGACAAGGCAGCTTCCTCCTCCTCCAGGCAGAGCTGAGAGGCTGTACAGATGAGGATTATGGCAAACACGGTTGCTGTGTGGAAGTCACTGATCCGGAAAGGACTTTAAATACAATGCTGTGTACGCTGGCTTAGCCGTGAGAACTCAGCTGTGGCCTTTGTGTTTTTTGTTTTGATTTTTTCCTAACTAATCCAGTCCTAGGGCCAAGGCAAAGCCAGGAATCCTTTGGCTCTTTGTAGATTATGGCTGCGCTTCTGAAAGCAGCTCTGAGCTTGAGGATTGCTCCTAATATGCTGCCCTCATTTAGTTGAAATACTCCGATTTCAACTGTTCTGCCCCTTTCATGCTATATTTCTCCTTTGCTTTTGTTCCCTTACTCCATCTGTCTCACTTTTCTGCCTCACTGAGGAGGAGCTGTGGGTCGCAGCCAAATGCTCCCTGCTGCCTGCGTGCTGAAAGTTCTGTTGGGGCTTTTTGCCTTGAGTTTCTACAAAGATTTCAGTGTGGAGGCTGTGAAAACTGACCATGTTACCTTGCTGCAGTTACCACACTTCTGGTTGAGCTCTGCAGGCCATTAAACCAGAAGAACGCCACTTATCTTACAGCACGAGTTCCAGAGAGCAGCAGCCTGCTTTGTGTATCACTGGAAAGTGGGGCTTTTCTCCTCTTATTTACTACAGGTATCTGGGACTTAGCGTGTTTTTAGCTAAGTATCAGCGCTACTGCACAGTACTGGTGCAGTACTTTTTTAGATCCAGTTCTCTCTAATGCTCATTCTAGCATCAAAGTCATTAATGCTGCTCGTTGATGATGCGGTGCTTAGGGCCACTGTTAGAGGGGATGGTTGGATGGTAGGACTTCATGATCTTAGAGTTCTTTTCCGACCTTAGTGATTATATGGTTGTTTCCAGCAATGGATGCTGTGCAGGATTTTTGCAGTGCATGGGGGAGGTGGCGGGGCAGCCACGTTCCTGTCCTTCCTCAGACCTTTTGCATCAGACCCTCCGTGCTCGGTTTGTCTTTACTGCTTCTGTCATAGCGCAGCTCATCCATAAACATACCATGCTGCCTCTTAATTATCTGTATTAATTCTGTATTCATAGGCTGTTTGAGGCTTACTTGAATACTTAAGATCACTTCATAACACTTAAAAGAATGTGAATGATGAAGACTTTTTATTTGAAGACCATGTGTTTCTCTTTCCTGCTGGACTAGGATGTTTTTGCTTGCACATGTAGGCCATTGTTCCTCTGACTTTTATGTCCTTTTCAGTATTGTATTGCTATCTGAAACATCATATTTCAGCACTGTATATTATGGCATAAACACAACAAAGATTGTATGTTATGGGTTAAGTGAATATGAGCCTGGCAGTCTAGAAACTTGCTGGTTTATGGGTGCCCAGCTTCCTTGATTTAATTGAGGTAAATGGATTATCAGGCTCCTTTTAATTGCATTCTCACTGTAAAGACTCTGATACCTCCTCCATTGCTTTCCTTTCCCCCTTCCAGCTGGGTCTGAGCCTGTGGACCTCTGTCTGCCATGTGCTTGTTTGAGGTGCTTTTGCCTCCAACCTCCCTACAGCCCAGCCAGAGACCCACATCTGTCTCTGATCTCACAAAGAATGAACTCCTTAATTACAACGTTTGCAAACCAAACCCTCTCTAGGGACTTTCAGAGAGGATGCCCCGAGCTCCAGCACAGCTGCCCTCACGATGCATCAGTTCTGAGCATGGCTCTTGCACCTCCCAAGTGAGAGAGGACAACTGTGCAGCTCTGGTTCCCAGTGGGAATTATCCCTACCGAACTTACTGCTTTAAATGCTCGTTCAAAAAGCCCAGAAACTGTGAGAAGAGAAAACAAAGCGATGGCTGAGTTCTCACAGTTTTACTGGCAGAATATCAGCATCATATTTTATACGGTGCACATGCTGATAAGGTAGTGAGATAAGCAGGAAGTCTGAGATTTCCCTGCCTAACAGCTCTCTGATGCTCTTGATTTTGTAAATCTCTTTATTCTGTAGTATGTGATGGGAAAAGGCCACCTCAGTGATGAGAAAAGCCACTGTAGGGAATGACAATAATACGTGCTTATGTCCAGCTTTGGTTCTAAGCTCTTTTGTGCTTGGATTTATAAAAGCTGCTTTTATTATTGTTGTTTTATCTCTTCAGCTGGTCTGGAGACAGTGTATTAGTCAGATGTGTGGGTAGCGAGTTACCCATGATGTCAAACTATATGTTGTTAATTAAAAATACGTGCCTTTGACATATTAAGCATCCATTAGGAGCTCCGTCGTTTGTCTGGAACGGCGCTGTGCGTTGTGCTGGAGGAATTGGATGAGCTGTAGAGACCTGAGGGCTGGCTTCTGGAGAGTCCAACTGGGCAGATTAAATGCAAAGGACAGGTCTGTTGCTTTGGATTATACATTTGGTATTGCTTTTGCTTATCAGGCAAGGAATAAATCTCAGGGGCTTAGCTGGATGTCTGGGTGAGAACTAGCAGGTGAAGTACAGCCTTCTTTTAGTGGTGGAATTGTTTTCTGATTTGATCGGAGCAGTGCAGCACGGTGCCCGTTGGTGATCGTATCCTTGTAGCTGGGGGTTTTCGGGGAGATGAGAAATTGGATTTTTGTGAACTTGCTGTGACGTGCTGCTAATTCAAGCAATATTTATTTTCCCACAGGCAGTGTTTCCAGAGGTGTGTGCAAACAGATTTGCAGCACTGTGGTATTGCCTTAAAACTGTACGCTGGCTTCCTTTCTCTTAAGCAGCAGGCGTATTAAGCATAAGGTATGAAGTGTACCTTTGCTCGTGCAAAATGTGCCCAGCTGTTATTCCTCAGCACCAAATAGGCTGACTAGCAACGGCTCTGGCCTCAGCTCAGGGCTGTGATGTGTCCCCAGTGCCAGGCATGGGTGCTGGGCAGGTGCACCCAGTGAGGGCTTCTCTCTGCTGCTTCTCCAGGCTGGCAGCTGTGAGTTGGAGCCCTGGCAGGGGGTTGGGGTCCTGCGTCCTGCAGGCACAGCCCTGGCTGTGCTCCTGGAGGCAGCGCTGAGCGAGGTGAGGGTGGGCACGGCTGATAGAGGCCTGAGTTTGTTTTGTCAGAGAAGAATCCTGAAATAGAAGGCACTTTTTAATTTAAAAAAAATCAAAATAATTGAATTGTAATTACCCAAGGATTGTTGTGTTGTCTTTGCTGTCAACCTGAGCGCAAATTTTAATGGGCTTCGCTGTTCCAAGCAGTTATTCCAAGGAAAACAGTGAAACCCCAAAAGTGAGCGTTACTGAAAGGCTGCAGCTTGGTAACACAAGGGCTTTTCCTGGGAGTGCTATGAGAAATTCAAACTTCTGTAATGTTGTAACAATAGAAAGTAGATGGTTGCTTGTCATTAACACGGCTAAATTTGAGTCACCTGCAACATTTGCTGTAGGACTGGTTTCATTTTAAGGGTGGCTGCTGGATCTGGAGTCATTTCCCAGCCTGCGAGGCAGTGCATGCTGACTGCCATCGGTGTGCAGCAAGGACTGAGGTCTGCCTTGGTGACAGCCATCAAGCAGTGTGAGAGAAGAGCCTTCCCAAACAGGCGTGTGCTCTGCTCTTGCCCTTTGTGCTGGGAGGCTGTACCTGCTGTTTTCAGTGAGGAGAGGGAGGCCCTGCGTTATCTGGAGCTTTTCCCAATAATTCTGAACAAAACTTACTTAATTGACTTCGAATTTAAAGTGATTAATTAATAAAATATGGTCTTTATATGCGTAGCCCTCTTTTGAATTAAATCAGTTATGATTTTCCGCTAAAAACATGCAATATTGTATAGCTATCAGTGTTGTTTTATAGTTAATACTTGCTGTATTTGAAGTGGGGCTTCATTTGCAAAGCTGTTGCTCGAATGGATATGGATGTGGCGGCTCAAAATAGGTTGTGCTTATATGTAAGAATGAGGCAAACAGCTGCTTAAGCGTAAGGAAGGATGGTGCTACCAGAGCTGTACCACGGCCACAGAGTGATCCCTTGTGACATGAAGAAATGGTTTCAAAGTAAAAGAGGGGAGACTTAGATCAGGCGTAAGGAAGTTCTTTACACTAAGGGAGGGGAGGCACTGGCATGGGATGCCCAGAAAGGCAGTGGTGCCCCATCCCTGCAGACACCCGAGGTCAGGGGATGGAATCTGAGCACCTATGGAGCTGTGGGTGTCCCTGTTTGTTGAGAGGGAGTGGGACCAGATGGCTTTTAAGGGGTCTTTCCATCTCAAATGGTTCTGTGATCCTGTGACTTCAAAGCGAGCTGCTGTGCTGCAGATGCCCAGGCTGTGAATCGTGGAGGAAAATGCTGAGCTGCATCCCAGCCCTGAGTGTTTTGTGATCTGTGGGCTGAGGCTGGGTGATAACTGCAGAGACCTCTGCAGAAGGGCCAGGTGGGGAGGTCTGTCTGTGCCAACACGTCACTCCTACAGAGAGCTGCTACTGGAGTGATGTGACGTTTTTATTAGCATTTAAGAGAGGAAGTGGGAGCAATATTGCACTTACTGATGCCTGGCATGAATGAGAGCCCGAGAGGAAAGAAGAGGGAAATTACACTTGGTGGGTGGCGTTGGGCAACACTGAGGGCTAACAGTGCTGATAAGGAGAGGGGCTCTGAAGTGCAATTCCGGACTAAGAAATTGCTTTGTGATAGCACAGAGTGAGGCTCGGGTGGTGTTTTCCTGACTGCTGTGTCTGAAGATACAGTCTGAGCCCCCAGAGCAGCTCCAGCCATTAATAAACTCTGTGGCAGCTCCGAATTTCAGGAGTGAGCACTGAGTGGTGACCTGTGGGGGTACAGCAGACCTCATTTCAGCCTTGGGTGTGCACAGACTGTAGAATTTGTGGAAATAAAAGCCAGAACTTATTTCTGTCCCTAATGTCAGCAGCTAGCACTGTGAATGCACATGGGGAGCTGACCTGCTGAGTCAGGTGGAGCCTTTCTGCAAAACCACTTTTCAGAGGGAAAAATGCTTTTTGATGAGATGTGAGAGAGTCCCATGAAGATCCAAGCCTCAGTGTGAGATTCAACTGGAAGAAAATATGCAGTAAAATGATGTAACTATATATATGTAGGTAGATGAAATATAACAGGGCTCTCAGCACGATTAGAGGCAATATAGGAAGAGCCGGAGCGGTCTAGGATGGGTTTGTGCACACAGAGGGGAGACCTGCTGCCACACAGAGCGCTGCATTGATCAACAGAAGCCCCTTTTGTATGTTATGTGAGAAATGCATGCTACTAAATGTGTGTGTGGGTTTTATCCATTTTCCTATGTGTGAATTTAGAATGTAATGAGTGAGAAGCTGATAAGGCAAAGTCTTCGAAGCTGCAGCTGTAAGGCACTCCAGACACTTGCCAGAACACTTGGCTTGGGGAGACTGCAGGGTCATCTGGCTGGAAATTGGCTCTTTGTGGGTTTGGTGTCAAAGAAATTTCAGAACAGATTCAGGTTAAAGATGGCACAGAGAGACAGGATGAAGGGTGTCCAGATCAAATAGTGCTTATGGCACTGCGGGAGTGCTCAGCTCCCTGGAAGAAGCACAGCCCAGGGAATGGCTGCTCTGTGCCCTCCTTGGTATGCAGGGGGCCCTAGGCTGATCTGCAGCACTGTGAGCTGCTTCACATTTTGCTTTGTACCCACAGGGTCATGTTCAGTACACGGTGGTCCTTCTTGGCCTGGGTGGGCTCCACAAAATGCTGCAATGAGAAGAAAAAGGGGGACCCTGAGGTGCTGGGGTGCAGCAGGTGAGCACGCAGCGCTAGGAGCTGTGCTGGAAGCAGGGTTGCTTAGCAATGCAGCGAGGCCGGTGCGAAGAAACAGAGTAAATGAGGTTTGAAGAGCAGTTACCTTAAGAATTTCCCCTCTGTGTGCTTTTGCTCCAGGTGAAGGCAGTGTGCTGCTCTTCCAGGTTGCGGTGGTTTTGCTGTGCTGCTGCTTGCAGTTGGGTTTCTGTGGTTTCTCACTGTGTGCACAGAACAGCAGCACCACGAAGCCACTGCCTGGGTGCTTGCACTCAATGGCATTTCCACAGGGCTCCGTGCACCTGAAACTGGGTTGATGTGAGAATACCAACGGTACTTCTGGCTGTACATCCAACCTGCCATCACGGACTGCATGGGCTGTGTTTAGTAAATTGGGGCTTTGTAAAGCGTTCCATTTATATTTTTCAGATGTAAGTGTGGAGCTGCAAGCTTTGTTTTCTTGCATTGTAGCAGAGATCATAATGGTCCCCTGGTGTCTTCTGAACAGAAGAAATATCTAATTAAGGAAAAATACTTTAGGCACATACAAGATTCACAGCAGAACTGCTTGATGCCTTTGAGGCTTTTCATGGAATCACAGCACGGTGGGGTTGGAAGGGATCCTTCCAACTCAAATGGTTAAAAAAAAAAAAAACAAAACAAAAAACAAACCTCCTAAGTTTAAAGTTGAAGTTTAAACTCTGGGAGCTGTTTTTTATAGCTAGTGAAGTTTAAGGTATATAAATCCAGGAGCATGTAACCATGGATTGAGGCAGGGGAGCAGTACGTCTCTTTGTATCAGTGAGCTGCTGAGCTCCAGCCAAGCTCACTGCTGGCCCCTGGGGTCTGTGTCCACAGAGCAGCCCCAGGGACTGCAGTGTCTTCAGCTAAAGAATGTTCAGAAGAATTTAAGCCATGGCAAATGCTTGCCTTTAACCTATGACTTACTATAAAGGCATCTACAGGGATGTGGAGATTCCTCACCAGAGCACCTGTTGGCACCTGCTGGTCCTGAAAGCTGCTACAGATGTGAGCTGTGATTTGTTCAGGGTGGCTCTTACTGTCTGGAGATGTATCGGTCTGTGTCACCCAGACCTGTAGGACCAGTTGTGCATAGGATGAAGAGCTCTTAGGATGCTCAGCTGCACGCAAAAAGGGCTTTTTTTTCAGATTGGATATTAGGAGAAATCTCTTCTCCAAAGAGAGGTCAGCACCTGCACTGCCTACCTGGGGGGGTCAGCAGCCCTGGGGGTGTTCCAGAGCTGTGGAGACACGGGTAGGGGGTGGGCTGGGGTTGGGCTTGTGGGGGATCCTAGAGGTCTTCAAACCTTAATGATTCAATGGTTCTGATTTCTTCTTCTTCTTTTTTTTTTAATGAAAGAATCTAGGGCTTTCAACTGCAGCTTGAGATTGAGCCTTTGTGCCCTGCTTGGCCCATTGGCAGAAGGCAGGCGGTGAGCCCCAGTCCCTGGCTCAGCTGGGCCCTGCCAGCTCAGGTTGGGTGAGAGTGAAACACGTATATAGTGGTAATTACAGGGAGATAAAGAATCTGAGGGGGCTGAGCTCTGGGATGAGCTGTGCTGCACGCAGGGCTTTGAAACAAGCTAAATCTAAGAATGAAATGTGAAGCTGAACTGGTGCTTATGTGGTGCTTTGAAGATAGCTTGGGCCTTGAGCAGTGCTGCCTCTGGAAAATGAACTTAGACGTTGTCTTTCTGTAAGCAGTCTGTGACTCAGTCTTTTTCTGGATAACACATCTCTTTGCTAATTCTGCTCCTTACCAGACAGCAATATTTTATAAATGAGGATTTTGTTTTCCTATTTAGCCATCTAATTTTTTTTGTTGTTGTTGATTTTATTGATGCATTTGGAGGCATCTTAATGAAGTTTTGTTTCTGCCCCAGATCCTCTATAACTTCCAGCATCGCAGCCAGTGGTTCGCAGCTGATACCGCATTTCACTGTTGAAGACTCTGATAAGGAGTCCAAGCCCAGCAGTGCAGCATCTGTATGGAACTGGTGGGCCAAGCTGCAAGTGCTGGTGTTGGGAGGGCTGTCAGCAGGTCTATGATGCTGGGAAATGTCTCAGGAACAGGTCAGACCATGAAGTGATCTCATCTTTAAATCTCTTCATTCCTCCTTCTGTGTCCTGGGGAGAGTCTCCCTCCAGGGCTCATTTGTGCTGGCAACCAGTATTGTGCTGGGAAAAAGAAAAGCCTGTTAATGTATGGAAAAACCACAGAGATTACAGTTATTAAGGGCTGCTTACTCCATCTATGCTTATGAGTTGACTGGTCATCCTCAGGTGAGCCCCATGTGTGTGTTATGCCCAGAAATGACTGGAAATGTACCATGCTTTCTCAGGAAAAAGCAGTAAATTGGAACCCAAAATCTTGAGCTGTGGAAGTGCTGCTATTTGTATGAAGCATCCCTGAGAACCCAGGAGATACAACTGCATCCTCAGACAGAATTTTCTTTTTGCTTTGGGAAAAAAAAAATCTCATTAGAGCTTCTCCTTTGGAAATTAGGAGTGAGCTGGACAGAGGCTACATGCAGGATAACCTGAGCTGGTTTACCTTGCTTGGTGCACTGCTGGAGTTGGAGCAGTGATGTTGTGAAATATGTCATTGTATGCATGATCCTCAAATGGACAAAATGCTGTAAAAGTCCTGAAGATCTGCTTGCAGGTGGGGCAGTGGTGGGGTGCTGCTTGCTCCTAACTGACATGGCCTATGACAGCCCTATGGGCTGGGGCAACCATGGTATCATTAAGATTGGAAAAGCCCTCTCAGATCCACGTGCCCACTGCTCGTGTCCCTCAGTGCCACATCCCCTCTGAGCACCTCCAGGGATGGTGACCCCCCACACCTACTGGGCAGCCTTTGCCAGTGTCTGATTGCTCTCTTGGGGGATAAATATTTCATCATATCTTACCTCCAATGTGGGGGCTCCAGGGCCCTGTACTGGGACTGGTGCTTGGCAGCACCTTGAGGAAGAGCCTGGCCTACCCGAAATAGTGTGGATTCAGAAGGACAGCAAGGTTTGAAGTGGCAAAGAAGCCAGGTGACAAGAAGGTCCATGCGATGTGTCAGCTGTTTGTTTGGTGCTTCAGCCCAAACCAGCTTTGTTAGTCAAAGTGAAATACTGTGGGCGGTTAATCCCAAACCCACCAGGGATCCTGAGCAAAATGGCAGCACGAGGCAGACACAGCAGCGTGGGAGCATCTGTTGCCATGCCAACCTTTTAATTTAAATCTATAGCCGAGCAGATGCTATCACATCACAAATATAGGTTTACCTTGTAGTAATGATGCTGTTCTAGGCATTAGGTTTGCTTGTGTGTAGGGATGCTCGGGACCTGAAGTATGCATAATAAATCACAGCTCTGTGATAGCAGTATTTATCTTCTGTGAAATAAGAATTAGGCTTTCTCGGACTCATTGCTTTGCATGGAGAATAGTGAGTCAGTTTTTTTTTCCTTCAAGATGTCTTTGCACATCCCTTGCCTGGAAGCACTGCTACCTAACATCCCTTTGGCCATCCCACCACGTGCCCTGTCCCCACAGCATTCTGCTCCGTGCACCCCTGTCTCCTCTGCCCCTCCCCTAGTGCTCAGCTCCATGGTAGCATTAATTGCATTTTCACTTTGAGAGATCTGTAAGCCAAGCTTTTCTGTCAATATGCTTTTTTTTTTTTTGCTCCTGTGGTGAAGAGAGCAGCAGAGCAGCGCACACCTCTGTAGGCGGGGGGCTCCCCATTGTGTGCTGTGTGTGTGTGTCAGGGATGGGGGTGCTGTGCTTCTTACCGGGGAGAAGGTGGGGATCTGCCTTAAATTCAGCGAGAAGAGATCAGCTGTAGCATCTCTTTTCAGAGTAGGACAAAGCAGAAATGCACAAATACCATACCGTGAGGCTGATGGGTGCTAAACGTTCCTGAGGTGTGGGCAAGAGGTGGAGTGTTGCCAGTGCAGTAGGTAGATCTGCTACAAGCTGGAAATAGTATAGCAAAGTGGACTGTCTGGCTTTCTGGGGGCAAAGGGTGTATGTAGAAGTCACTGTGAGGCAAATAAGGTGCCTGTTGTGTCTGGAAACAATCAGGAAGATGGATATATTCTGCTCAAAGCACTGTTTTCACCTTTATCTCAAATATGACCAGGAAACCATCAGTCAGCTCCCATGTGCTTATGGCAGAGCAAGTGCAATGAGCTGCCAGTGGTGGGATGTGCAGAGAAGCTTTGCCCTAAATTTCAGGCAGCACTGCATGCACTGACCTGCATGTCCTGCAGTTCAGTGGAACTAGTGAATGCCACAGAGCTTTTGGAGTGTTAACTATTTCCATTATGTGCTTGCATGAGAAACATGTGAGCAAAGACAACTACAGTCAGGTGGAAATTCCTTCCCGTATTCCCTTTTCTGATCTCAGTTTGAACAGATATGGCAAAAACTGATGTTTGGATGAGGTCCAAAAGGTCTTGTTCAGGAAGAACTATTGGAATGTGGATTGGTACTGTGTGGTACGAGAGCAGTGATGTGGCTCAGGGGATGGGGCACACTGTGCAGTGATGCTCTGGGGAATGCTCGGTTGCAGTCCAGTATTTCTTCATTAATACTCTGCCAACAACATGTTCTGGAAGCCCCAAGCTCCTCCAGAAGCCCCATCTCACTGATGGGTGCTGGAAGTCAGCAATTTCCACTGGAAACCTGCTGTTGTGTCTGTCACTGTGAGATGTTCTGGGTTGGTGGGCAACTGGCATTAAAAAAAAAAAAAGAAAAAAAAAAGAAAAAAAAAAAAAAACGTAATGGAATGTTGAAGTACCAGAGAGCATTGTTCAAGAAATGGGAAGTTTGCTTTTTAAAATTCCGAGTTTGCTGTGGAGAGCAGCTCCTCTGCCAGCCGCAGCCACTCGCCTGTTTGATGAATCATTACAATTGGCACGGAATTAGCCACTTAGCAGGAAATTGCTGCTGCCTTTACAAACCTCGAAAACTGGTGTGTTTAGAAGAGGGGGACAAAAGGCGCTCATTTTCAAGACCATATTGCGTAGAAGGATGCTGGTTCCAGTGCCAGAGCAGCTCTCAGCACTTTGTCAGCTGAAACAGGTAGAAACACAAAATGGTGAGACCCAAAGTGGCAAAATATGTGCACGTGCAGAAAGCCTGAAGAGGAGGGTGCAATGAAAGCAGCTGTCTTGATGTTTGCAAGGCCCAGCTCTGTGCTACCAGCCTGGACTCACTCACAGGAGCAGGAATTTTAAAGTATTTAATTCACTTTTTTAATGGATTTGCCTCTGGATTGTGCCTTTCTGCTGTATCCATGGAGTTGTACTACTAAACTTCTTTGGTGTTAGGAGAAAGGGCAGAGAATGGCTGTCACCCTATGGCTGTTCTGCTTTGTATGGTTATTTTATGCTGGAGCAGAGGAGGCTCAGGGGAGACATCATCACTCCTTACAGCTCCTGATGGGAGACCGGTGGGGGAGGGAGGGTCGGCCACTGCTCCCAGGGAACCGGGTTTGGATGAGAGGTGATGGCCTCACGCTGTGCCAGGGCAGGGGCCGGCTGGGTGCTGTGGGAATTGCCTTCTCTGGAAGAGTGCCACTGGTACGGGCTGCCCAGGGGGCGCTGGGGTCACCATCCCGGAGGTGCTCCAGAACTGCGGGGATGTGGCACTGAGGGATGAGTGTGAGATGGGGGAGGGGGCTGGGCTTTGGGGAGCTTAGAGGTCTTTTTCAACCGCAGTGATTCTGTGATTCTATTTATGCTGCTGTCTCCAGGCTGCCCGTAGGCAGGCACCTCTGCAGGGCCAGCACTCAGATGTGCTCTGGAATTTCTCTAGCACATCAGATTTGTCCTGTAGTGGGACTGACCTCTAGTATAAACACCTAGAAAAGCTTAACACTGTTTCCCAAACTCAAAGCAGCATCTGTTCTGACCAAGGTGCACTAATGCTCTGCAGCGTGCCTTATGGCAGCACAATGGTCTCATTTACGAGCCAGTGCTTTTACCTTCCTTTAGCTGTGGCCCATCTAACATTTCTATTTTCACAGCTGCTTCCCCATTCTCATCCCCCACAAATTCCCTGCTACTCTGTTGCAGCCATTTAAAGCAATTTGTTCACTAAGTCTCTTCTGAGTAAGAGGAAATTCATTAGCAAATAGCACGGGCTGTGTCAAGGCAACCCCACAGGGACTTTTTACCTGTTTGACTCAATGGGCAGTGGCAATTTGATAGATCTCCATGCAAGCATGTCACTTGGCAGCTATTGCTCCTAGATGAAATATAATGTGGAAACAGCGAGCGAAAGACCAGAGCGAGGGTATTAACCCCCCCCTTGCTCTTGTGGATGAGGCCAGGCACAATGGACATGTTCTTCTCTTTTTAAGGCTGTCGCCATGCTACCCTTAGGTAGGGGAGAAGAGAGTGTTTAGGAATTCAGCTCATTTAGAGTGATTTTTCAATCTCTCTTCCCAATTATTTAATCACCGAAATAGCACTGAGGATGTGTCATAAATAATGCTGTGTCTCTGTTTCTTCAAGCTAGCTGCTCTCTTCTCAGCTGTGCACACTGCAGCAAGACAGAGTTCCTTCATCTTTTATTCTGATTGATCTGAATCTTGTTACCCAGTAACATTAAAGCAGCCTGGTAAGGAAACCAAAGGTAACTGTTTCCCCATGCGTTAACAAACACTATTGGTAGTCACCTTGCACACCCAGATGTGCGTGCACACCCAGTGCCTTCAGCAGCACTGCTCACCTCCATGCAGGCTGTTTGTTAAAGCACTCCTGCTTTAAGCTGAGGAAGGAATTGCTTCACTGTTTGCGTAGCAGCTGCATGGATGGTGTGCTTGTGAGATGCCTTCTGCCTGCAGAGTGCTTTCAGCTCCTTGTTGGCTACTCTCAACGTCCTTGGGAGATTGGATGAGCCCTGGGTTTGGCCTCTTCTGTGGTCAGCAAAATATGGGCATGATACTATGCTCCTGCAGCAGGCTGTGTGCCAGCACAGCCCTGGCATTGCGTGGGTTGGGGTTTGCTCTGTGCTCGTGCAAAAAATCCCTGCGTGGAGTTCTGGAAATACATCCTTGAAAGTGCCACAGGCTGGTACTTCGCCACGCTTCAGATTGCTTCCTATTTGCTTTATTTTGCTTTTCCCACGCCCTCTGCTCACCTATGAAGTTGAAGCATGCCTTGGAGTACTGCTTCCCAGGATCCTGGGCACAGGTGAGAGCTATGCCATGGCTGCTGCCCCCTGTCCTGCTGGGTACAGGGACTGCAGCGCCAGGGAGCCCAACCACTGAGGGTGCAGCAGGAAAAACAAATTGAAGGAAGGAGTCATTGCAAGCAAGAGATGCATGCAGGGGCTGTGCTGCATCCCATGCGCAGCAGGCAGCTCTTGCTTGTCATTATTCTTACCCTGAGAGCTCCTTTTGCTGCTGGCTCTCAAATGTTGCAGCAACAACCAAATGTAGAAAATCGCGTTTCCACCACTGTAGTGGCGTTGCAGTGCAATCTTTGGCTCCAGGCTGGTGCCCAGCAGAGGCGTTACCCAGTAGCCTGCACTTAAGGAAAAAACCACGGGCATGTCTCTGCCCCTCTGTACCTGCCCTGAGCTCCTGGTGAGCAGCTTGAGTGCGCAGCTTCCTTTCTGCTGGCTGCTGTGCCACCCAGGTGTCTGCTTTCCAGGAATGCAATTCAGCTCAAAGAGGAGTGTGCCAGCTTAATGGAAAGCACCTGGCACCAGTCCAGTTTTTTTTTTTTTTTCCTACAGTACATAATTCTCTGATAAAATGCAGTAGCCATCCCCAGTTAAGGGTGCACATTTGTTTTGTCGCTCCCAGCTGGATTTGTGCTGTGCTGCAGCTCCCGTGCTGTAGGCCCAGCTCTGGGGAAAATGGTAGCATCATGGAATCATTAAGGTTGGAAAAGAGCTCTGGGATCATGGAGTCCAACTGCCAACCCAGCCCCAGCATGGCAATCAAACCAAAAGGCACAGACTGCTGCAGGAGCTGTCCTGCAAAACGGGGTGACTGCTTTGCTTTGTTAATCAGTTCCTCCTGAAAATCAATTAGCTGGCAGAGACAGCCCAGCCAGTCTTGGTAACTATGGAGACAGAGTGAGGAACCGGAGGGGAAAAAGTGTGGTTTATTCATGGAAACGCCCAAAATTTGTGTTCTAGTATTTTTAACCTTTTGGAGAAAATAAGGAGCTGTTTTCAGTAGGAAAGCTGATTGTCTGCTGTGGAGTGGTGCTGCTGGGATGAGGAGCTGGCCCCAGCAGGTCATCCAGCTGGGGAGAGCCGTGCTGGGAACCCAGCTGCTGCTGTGAACCCCACAGATGCCACCCTTGGGAGGGGCTTTGGGTGCCCCTGGTGCTGGTTGGGCTGTGCTGCCCACCTGCCTCAGTGCCACTTTCAGGCTGGGATTTATGTAGAAATGTGCTGAGTACTTTCTGTTCCTATTAAAATAACAATATTTTTGCACTGAAAGGCAAATGAGAAAAGCTGATGATTTAAGCATGGAGCATGGTAATTAGTGCCAGGCTGGCAGTGTGCTTTGCATTGGTTCCTCAAGTCCTGCTCCAGCACCTGGGTGTCTGCTGCTGCACTCCAAAGGGACCCAGCTGGGAATGTCTTGGGAGCAAGCCCAAAGATCCAGCTCCTGTCCATAAAATTCATGCCAGCACCCAACTGAGGCAGCAGCAAAGAAGTGGCAGTAGAGGTGACACCTCAGGGTCCTGTAATCATTCAGCCAGTGATTTTTGCATCCGATCTGCCTGTTGTGCAAGGTAAAGCATATTTCTTCCAGCATCTTATTTCCTGCATTTTAACCCGGCCATGAAAAATGAAGGTATCTTATTTGCCCTTATGTTCACTAGCCAGCACTGTGCTGGAAGTCAGTGTCAGCTGTCTTGTGAAGGCAGGAGAGGAGCAGCATGGTGTTGGCTCTGCAGATCCCACTGCCCGTGTCCCTCAGTGCCACGTCCCTGTGGCTCTGGAACAGCCCCATGGGTGATGACCCGCTCCACACCCTGGGCAGCTGTGCTGACTCTTCTTTGGAGGTGAGATTTCTCCTAACACCCCGCCTGACTCTCTCCTGGCACAGTGTGAGGTCATCACCTCTCATCCTATCTCTAGTTACAGGGGGGAAAACTGTCTTAAACTTGCAAGAAGCACCTTAGCACAGGGAGAAGCTTTCCTGGATGTTTCCTAGAAGAAAAAGAAGTGCTTGGTTGTTTGTTTTTTAATTTTCTTTTTTAGGTGTCCTAACTTGAGTATTTTAGCTGCAGCTAAGTGCTTGTGCCCATTGCAGTAATGTTCACCCCCCAGCCTTGGTGATTCCCACTGCCAAAATCTGGGTGCAGCAGGGAAAAGAAGGAGAGAAGTTTGAGCTTTGAATTGCAAAATCAAATGAATGAATAATTCTGTATAAATAAACAAAATATTTATGATGGCTTGCAGTTGGAAGGTATGGTGGTGATTTAGATTAATGCTTTTGGCAGTCTCACAGTGCTCATGGCCAGAAATAGTCCTGCTTTTTGGGCAAGAGAGTGGATGAAAACAGCTTGGTACAATTTTGGAGAGAGTCCTAAAATGAATTATGTGCACCCCAGTGAAGATGACCCATTAGGTGGTCGAGAGACTCCAGAAGGCAAGTGAAACACACCAAAGAGAGAGTTTATCAAGTTTTTATAGTGGCATTGTTTTTAGAGTTAAAAAATATCATGCTGAACTTTTCTGAGCAGCCCCATCTGCAGAGCTGACCGCGGCCGTGTGCTCCCTCCCTGCGCACCGCGGGCTCCTCTTCCTGCTGGGCCAGAACATTTCAGCTCTGCGCGCTGCACTGAGGGTGTGCGGGCAGTGAGGCCGATGTGGTGACAGGGTGACAGCACAGCGTGCCTTGGGACCTTCGGGGCCTTCGGGGGCAGCAGAGGCTCAGGGCTTTGTGCCGGGTTTGTGGGGTTTGCAGCAGCGTCAGAGGATGTGCGCAGGGCTGGCGAGTGGCTGGGTCAGAAAGACATCGCCTCACTTCTGCAGTGCATCGGAGGAGAACACTCAGAACCACTCAAAAATTTTTCCTCCATAGCAGTCCAGAACTGGGGAAATGATAATGCAAAAGCAATATATATGTTTTCCTCTCTTGCATTAGAATCACAGAATATCCCAAGTTGGAAGGGATCCATAAGGATCACCGAGTTCAACTTGTGGCTCCACTCAGCAGTGAGATGGAAATGGATCTGATAAAGCAGAGATTGAAGCCACGTGGAAGGAGTGAGTCCCAGCGGTGCTGGTGCTGTGTGGGTGCTGGGAACGATGCTGGGGGGATCACGGAGATCCGATGTGCTCTGCTCTGTTCAGGCTGAGCCCCGGGGCAAGCTGCAGCGGAATTTCTTCCTTGTGTGTTGCATTTCTTACCCAGCACTTTGGCTGCCACTGAGGTAAATTAGGAGGCCTCTTCCCAGGAAGATTTTTCAGGCTGACCGTGCAGGCTTGGGAAAGCAGCAGCCAGGAGCCTGAGCTTCACTAAGTGGGTGGCATCGAGCAGGTTTTGGTCTTGCTTAAAATGATACGAGCTGCTGCCATGTGTTGCCTTCAGGTGCAGCACTGCATTTGGGACACTGATTGTATTCATGAGAGATGTGAAAATGGCAGAGGCTTCTTTCACTGCCACAGACTGAAAACCTTCACTATTGGCATTGAGGAACCCGAGGGTGACAGCAGCAGCTGCTCCCTGTGGGGGCTGCAGTGCATTTCCCTGTAGAAAAATGTCTTTTTTCTCTGCTCTCTTTCAGTGCAGCACCTGTAAAAGCTTTCAACAGCATCCTCTGATAGAGTGCTGCTCAGCTGGGCACAGAAAAACAAGGTCTGAGGCACAGCCTGGGGCCTGAGGGTGTTTTGGTTCCTCACCCCACACCTGTAAGGGAACAGGCAGCTATAATCAAAGCCTTTCTTTCAGAAGCTTTTTAATAAAACCTGGCAGTGGCACCAGGCTTATTGGTACGATGTCCCTGCACGGAGGTGCAATGTTCTCCCCTGTATTTTGTGTATTTTCTCCTGTGTTTTCATATAAAATGTGCCAAGTGACAAACTGTCAGTGTTGCACATTTACAGAAGCCCTGAGCTCGGTGCTGGGGTAGCAGAGATGCATCCTGGGTGCTGCAGCCAAGGCTTCCTTTTAGCGAAGCATCTCCAGGAAGAAGGAAGTCATCTTGTTTAGTTTAACTGCAGCAACCCCACCTCTAATTAAGAAGAGACATTCCCGATGGCATCCTAACAGGATCCGATGCCTTTATTAACCTGAAGTGGCAAAGCAGCTCTGTCTTTGTCAGTGTGTGACGTGTGACAAGGCTGGATGGTGGCTGCCCAGCTGCTGTGGCCACAGTGCTCCTTCCCCAAGTGCCTCAGACAGGGCTGACTCCTGGTGCTCCTCTCCTTTGTGCGTCCTGGCAGGGAGCTGGTGTGGATGGAGAGCTGTGTGCTAACGGAGTGCCTCGCGTTTGGATCAGCCTCTGATCCCACTCCCCTCAATGAGCAGGGACACCCACAGCTCCACCAGGTGCTCAGACTCCCTCCCCTGACCTTGGGTGTCTGCAGGGATGGGGCACCACTGCCTTTCTGGGCACCCTGTGCCACCGCCTCTCCACCCTTATCACAAACAACTTCCTTATATCCAATCTAAATCTCTCTCACGTCTCCACAGAGCCTTCTCTGCTCCAGGCTGCACAGCCCCAGCTCTCAGCCCATCTTTGTAGCATCCAGCACATTGTCTCTTAGCGTTTTTGGGAGCTGATAGAAACCACATCTTTCTCATTCAGTACAGCCGAAGCTGATGGCTCTCAGACAATGCACTTCATTCAGAAGCTTTCTGGAAGTCAAAATCACTCCCTATTCTCCAACTGCTGTCAGCATAATTATTCTTGTGTCATAACTAAATCCTGATGTCTGCTTTTTGCAGGGGGCGTTGGAAAGGATGCAGATGATAATTCCAGAAATTGTTTTATTGCCCCCTTCAGATTATGCCCACCCAGAAAGCACTCAGAGCTGCTGCCATAGCGAAGCTCCTGGGCCCTTCTTGGTCCTTAGACCAGATGGAAGCGTTGTCTGTATTTGAGATTTCTTACAGTTGCATAAAAAACTTTCAATTTCTCTACAGGTTTATAAAATTGCAAGTATGTGGGTTTCTGGCTTGCTGGCAATAATTATCCGTGCCCAGGATGCAGTTGGCCTTCCAGGCTGCAAGCACACACTGCTGGCTCATCTCTAGCACTTTGTTTACCAGGACCCCCAGGTCGCTCTCCATGGGGTAGATCTAAAGGAGTTCTTCTCCCATTCTGTACACATAGTTGGGATTGCACAGATCCAGCTGCAACACCTTGCTCTTGGCTTTGTTGAGTTTATATGGGAACAACTTTGGAGTTTATCAAGGTTCTTCTGCATAGCATCCCTTCTTTCTCGTGTCAACTGCACCACTCTGCTTGGTATTGTCTGCACACTGCTGGGTATGCTCCATCCTGCTCTCTGAGTCACTGATAAAGATGTTAAAGAGCCCCAGTCCCAAGGCAGGCTCCTGAGGGACACTGCTCATCGCCAGCTTCCACCTGGACATAGAGCCACTGACAGTGACCCTCTGTGTGCTGCATTTACATGGAGCAGGATGGCACTGAGTCACAGGTGTGGGTATGTTAGGAGGGAAGATCAGGCAGTATCTCCCACTCCTATAGCTGACTGTTTTGTAATTCCATTGCATCACAAATTTATAAGCAAATTGTATTTTGTTTACAGAAGCCCCAAGAAGAGAGGATCTGACAGTCTCCTGGGAAATGTTTTGCTCAATCTGTGTAGTCCTGAAGCATCAGTGCTAAATGCTGTGAGGCTAGGCTCAGTATTGTAACCCAAGCAGATCTGGCTTACAACTCTTAGGGATTTTATTGGTAAGCTTGAGAAATGTCTTTCCACCCTGAGCAGGGGATGTCTGCTTTGCAGTGGTCAGGTCCAGGGACTGGCAGAGCCCCAAGAGACCGAGCTGCCACCTGTGTGCTTGCTAGGGAATGTTCTTTTTGTCCCTGCAGGTCTCTATCAGCTCCTGCTGCCCCAGTGAGGCTTTGCAGCCTGTTGTCATTTGACATTTGCAATTGATAATCTCAGTTGTCTTTTCCAACCTGAAGGATTCTATGATTTTGGCTGCCCTCCTGCTTGGTCACGTATCAGGCAGTTCCCTGCTTTGTACCTAGAGGGAACTCAGATGGATGCATTGGTGCCTCTCACACCGCACTGCCTTCAACAGCTGCTCGCTATGGCCTGCTCTGGGTTATAGCAGCAGCAGGAAGAAAGCCAGCAGGAGCATTTCTGTCCTGGCTCTCCATGGCTTTTTGGGGGAGGTGGGGAGAATCCATTCTATTTATACACTAATGCAGGTTCTTTGGCTCCGCCACCTCCTGTCTTGTTCTTGCCTCGCTCTGAGGACAGTGCTGCTGGTCTATTAGTGTAGCAGCTGCACGTGTGTCTCTACCATCATGGAATCCTAGGATGGTTTGGGTCAGAATGGATCCTAGAGATCATCTGCTTCTAACCCTGATTTCTCACCATGGGGCCACATCTGACCTCTGAGCATTGAATGTGTGCCGTGCAAGGAGCAGCTTGGGCAGCCTGCACTGGGGAGGCTCTGAGGTGCTTGGGAAGATTAGGAGGATGATTAAAAATGGAGAGCAAACCCCAAGCTGGCAGCATTTTAGGAGGGATTTATTTGTAATTACAGAAAGAGGAAAACGAGGTCTCAGCCTGCAAGGCGGGGGTCGTGTTGTGGTCTGCATCCTGCTTCAGTTGGATTTCACCATCTGTAATTGAATATCATTTATCCAGGGAAGTGTCTGCCTGCTTATACTGCACTGGAGTACGAGAATATGCTGTGAGCAAACCAGCCTGGAGTGTCTGCATTTCCTTATTTCTGATGACATGATGATTTTGATCTACCTTGTGTTACGGCAATGCAAATATCCCCGTCTCTCCATTCTGTGACTTACAGGCTGTCTGCTGTTTGTTCTGCTCCTCTTCATATAAGAGTAGCATTTATTGTGGTGGGATTTGTTTTATTAATTAACCTATTTATGCATATTTTAAGGATTCTCAAAGGAATAGTCGGGGTGAGTGGGCGACTTGCTTGGGGCTGTACCAGGGCACCGAGTTGCCTGGTGGCTGCTTTTTGTCCCTGGGCAGCACTGGGACATCTCTGCAGCAATGCAGACTGCTGGGGTGGGTTCCTCCCACGCAAGGCTATAAACGTTGCCAGCAACCCGGCCTGCTGCCGTCTCTCTGCAGCATGGACGCCTCTGCATCCTGCACGGGGCTGTGGCAGAGCTGCTGGATTTGTCCCTGTGTGGATCTGAGGGCTCTGGCATCACCACAGCCAGCTGCTGGGGAGCTATTTTGACAGGGATGGGCATCGGCTGTGTGAGTGTTTGTTGTTCAGAGGGGGTGTTGCTCAGAAGGGTGCAGCAGGTCCTCAGGCTGTTGAAAAATAAATAATTGTTCGTTCTTTTAGCTGAACAGACTGATCCCAAATTCCTCCTGTAAAGGATTCTCTTAGAATCATCGAATTGCTCGGGTTGGAAAAGATGTTAAAAGTCATTGAGTCCAACCACAACCTAACCGCACCACCCTAAATCTTGATGCTTGACCCACTGTCTCCAGTTTTGGCAACTTACACCCCAGGGCTGCGACCCGGAGGTCACAGGCTGCACTGGGGTGGGGGAACACAGAGTGGAAGGTTGGGGATGGGTGGGAATGAGCAGTGCTGTGGGGCTGTTGGGGCCATCACAGCCCTGCCCAGCCCGCACCGCTGCTGGGTGCCGCACAAGGAAATGTCCGTGTGCCAAGGGTTTCAAACTTCTGCATGTGTCAAGCCTGTAAAATCCAATCACTGTGGGTTTTATCCGCCTTTGCTGAAATACCATTTGCCTGAATTCCAGATATTTGATTAGGCTGAATTTGATTTCATTCTTATACTTATCTCTCCGAGGCACTAACTTTGAAAGTCAGACTTAATGACCGTCACGAAAGGAAAACAAACACTTCTGTAAGATGAGCATTAACACATTCAGCAGACGCGGGTGAAGTCAGCGCCGTTCTCTTTTTAGCTCCTTTATCCCTCGTTCCGTGCTCTGACAGCGCTGTTCCTTCCGCTCAGCCCAGAATAGCTGAAAGCCTCCCGGGAGCAGCCTCACCACCGCGTCGTGGCTCTTAATAGGGAAAGTCAATGTTGCAGGAGGTCGTGCAGGGGAAAGCACCTCCAGCACACTGTCCTTGCATGGTCCTTGCCCACCACGACCGGCTGTCTCACCTGCTGCCTTTTAGGATCACAGCATCAGAGAGTCATTTGAGTTGGAAGGGCCCTTTGGAAGCCCCTGGTCCCACTCCCTGCAATGAACAGGGACGCCTACAGCTCCACCGGGTGCTCAGAGCTCCATCCCTGGCCTTGGGTGTCTGCAGGGGTGGGGCATCACTGCTTCTCTGAGCACCCTGTGCCGATGCCTTGCTACCCTTAGCATAAAGAGCTTTTTCCTTATATTTAATCTCAATCTCCCCTCTTTTAGTTTGAAACCATTTCCCTTCTCCTATCACAGCAGACCCTGCACTGCATCGCTTGTGCAGCAGAGGTTAAACCAATCTCACAGTCTTTCTTCCCCCATCTGTACTTTGTCCCAGCTTGTGGTGATGCCATTGCAGACAAACAGTGCGGGGCTGAGTGCTGCACAGCCCAGCCGTGCTCCTTAGCACGTAGTACCGGTACTCAGAACCAGCCATGGTACTAAGTTAACACTGGTTCTGAGTTAACGTGGGTGCGTGGCCGTTTGCAACAGGAAACAACAGAACAGCAGCTATAAAGCCAACTTTCTGCCTCCAGGAGTATTTGTGAACCGAAGAGCAGAAAAGTCATTCATACTTTCTGCCAGTTTTTGAGCTTAGAATTATGTCATTAAGCACTGAAGGAGAGCTGAGCTCCCAGCGTGAAAGTGGAGCTCTAAACTTGCAAATAATCCTAGAAAACACGGTGGCCATGCTTAGTGCTTTGTAAAGTCTTTATTCACAGTACTTTTGTTTTGAAGACATCTTTTCACCCCAGCTGTTTTTCTTTTGACTTGTCTCATCCTTTGTCTTTTAGAATATCAGCCTTAGATGCAAATCTTTATGTGTTAATAGTTGCTTTTATGCCTTCAAGTGTGTCTGCTGCCTCCGAGCACTGCTGGGGCTCCTGCACCTCCCAGCATCTGTGCTGAGCTGCACCCAAAGGCACCACGCACCCAGGTGTTGTGCATAAGCCTGAATAGCTGTAGCTGGTGTAGTCTCCCTGTGGGTGCTGACAGCAGCAAGAAGGGACTGAAACCCAGTGGTGCGAGCAGGAAGCAGCTCAGCCTAATGTGGCCTGTGCTGAGCTGTAGCATCTGGGGCAAGAAGACTGCTGGCAGGGGTATCCCAGTGAGCGTTCCTGCCCTTTGTGGATGTGAGTGTTGCAGGAGGGGATTTTCCTCTGGCTGTGATCCGTCCCCAGCAGCAGCTCCACAAAGGCCCTGGGAGGTGAGGAGCAGGGTACTGGAGGGGGAGCTGGGGACCTGCAGCTGCTGGCTTGCGCCCGCCCTCACACTGCCTTGTTAGATCAGCGAGCACTTGACATAATTGGTTCCCAGCACAGACCTGGAGTTTGTAGTGCCACTGCAGTGCAAATAAACATCTTCACTGCAGCTGTGGTGTTGTGAGACTGGGAAATGTGCTCCATGGGTGAGGCTGTACATCAGCAAGGGATCTCTGCTGGCACGGGGTCTGGAACCAGCCAACCTTCTGCACTGCTGATTTACGCCTTTTCTAGGTTCCCCCCCCCCCCATAATTCTTATCAGCAAGATGAGTCCAAGCTGGCTGGCATCAGCACAATGGCAGCACTGTGGGGAGGAGGGCTGGGTTTGCTGCCAGTGACTGTGGCTGCCTGAAAGCTGGTGATGATGACAACACATGGCAGCCCTCAGGAGGAAGGAGGGGAGCTGGTTGGGAATGGTGGAGTGAAAGCGAAACACAGGAGCGGTGGTTTGCCTGGAAAGAGCATTTCAGAGATTATGTTTTCTCTTCTTTATCTTGACGTGGCTCTTTGAAGGTTACCTGGGAAGGAGATAAGTGGTTTTGCTGCAAGCAGGTTTTATTTTTTCATCGTGTCATCAAAGCATGTTATTGCAATTACTGTTTCCCTAACAAACTCTTCAAATTTAATTAACATGAGTAGTGGCACTTTGGAGAGGAAAGGCTCATCCTGCTGCAAAAAAAGTTTGCACAGCACGGACAGCTCTCACCAGGGCCCTGGGCTGGCAGGCTGCTTGCTGGACCCTCGGTGTCATCGAAATCATCATCATTATCATCATCGTATTTGTTGTCATTGTCACTGTTCTCATTGCACGTGTGTGTCCCCGTATGCTGCTGCTGGTGCTCTATGGTTAGTGGCACAAGGAAGCACCAACTGACCAGCACCCAAAAATACAAAGCATCAGCACTGGACTGGGCAGAGGCTGTGGTGGGCTCTGCTCCCAGGGCTTTCCCCTGCAGCACAAACAGTGCTCTGAGTTCTGCAGGCTCCTGCCCCCAAACGTGGCATGCTATCTGCTGGTAGAACTGTGCCAGGGGGCCAACATGCAGTTCAGTGTGTGACAAGCATCCTCCACATCTGGCATATGGGAGCTGTTGAGTGTTTCGAGCTGGGTTTTAAGCTTAGATTTGCAAGTTCTCAGGGCAGGATGGCCCAGCAGTGAGCTTGCTGCCAGCTCCAGCACCTGTGTTGTGCAGTAGGAGGAGTCTGGGAGCTCAGACTCAGCCCTTGTATTCCTGTCCTGCCCCTCACACCCAGACCCAAAAATGCATTTCTCAGCATGTTTGTCCTTGAAGGACTTTCTTCCTCAAAGTATTCCGAGGTTTACAGGAGGCTTTGCTGTGGTGGTGAAGTTTCTGTGATGCTGCATATTCAGAATGGCTGCTCTATAGCCAGCTCACCTCTTCAAAGCATTGTTATTTGCAACGTTTCTCGTGAGTGGGTTTGAGTTGCTTAATTTTGCTAATAAAACACCACGCAGCAGAGCATATGTTGCTGCATAAGCAGCTGTGTCCCAAAGGTGCTGTGTGGCTTTGCATGCTCCCGCAGCCCTCAGTGCCATTGCAGAGCTGTCGGCTCTCTGTTGGTGAGCAAATCTTGCTGGTTTTCTGTCAAACTGTTGTGTGGATACCACCATCCTGTGAGAGTCAGGAATCCTGTGCTGAGTGGGGCTGCAGCCCTGCCAAGTAGTTTTGAGGGTGGGGGGGCTTCACTGCTGTCCACACCATTGCTGCAGCCCGGGGACAGCACAGTCCTAAATGCAGCTCAGAGCTGCTCATACCCCCCTTTCCCAGTGGCACTGATGGCTGCACTCTTTTCTTTTAAACTGAATTACTATTGCTTACGCCTCACCAGTCCCAATTTCTGCATCTGTTTAAGTTTCTGAATCACGTTTCCTCCCCTTCGCCCCTGTGGTGCCCTGCCCTGCCTCTTAGCTGCCAGCACACAGCAGAGCAGGAAACTGTTTCCAAACAGAAACGGGTAACAAGTGTGGCCGGAGCCGTGTGGTGAAAATGCGATTGTCTCTGCTCTGTCCAGAATTAAATTCCCAGCTGAAGCGATTAGCAGCATTGCTAATAATTTACTGTGCTCAATTTCAAGATACTTGGAGGCTCCAGAAGTGCATTTGCTGAGTGAATTGACACCCAAGGGTTGGTTCTGTTGAGCTTGTGATGCTTTCAGGGCACGCCACTGTCCCTCTGCACAGCCTGCAGCTGCATGCACAGAAATGAGAGCAACCGCTTGAAATGCTACAGACGGAAGCAGCGGGCTGCTCACCCCTACAGACACCAATTTTTAATTTATTTACTTATTAGGTTTTTTTTTTACCTTGATGTTTGCCCTTCCACCACCCCTGCTGAAGGTGCCCAGAGGAGCCACCGTGAGCACAGTCATGAGCAGGCAGCAGCACCGCGCTGTGACGTGCCTTATGTCCGGCCTCTGGGAGTGGAGAAGCTTTGTTTTTGCCTAAAGCAGTGGCTCCCTTCGGGTTGGTGGGAACCCCTTTGCATTTCACACTCCTGCTGTGATCTTAGTGGGTGGCAGTGACCTGCAGCGCAGTGCCCATTGCCCAGCTGGGGATGAGGGATTTAAGAGGTGTTGTAGTTCAGGTCATCAACGTGTTTAGAGATACCTCAATGTAGTAAGTAGGAATAATGCAGTTTCTAAGATGGATCTGTAATGTTTTTTACTGCAGTCTCATGCATTCAATTTGATTTCAAGTGAAACCTGCAAAATTTGGTTTCTACACGATGAAGTTAGAAAGTCTTACTGCAAGTTAGTAAAATCATAGGATGGCCTGGGCTGCAAAGGCCCACAGCGCTCACCCAGCCCCAACCCCTGCTGTGTGCAGGTCCCCAACCAGCAGCCCAGGCTGCCCAGAGCCACATCCAGCCTGGCCTTGGATGCCTGCAGGGATGGGGCACCCACAGCCTCCTTGGGCAGCCTGTGCCAGTGCCTCACCGCCCTCTGGCTGAAAAACTTCCTCCTCATATCCAACCCAAACCTCCCCTGTCTCAGTTTGAAACCATTCCCCCTTGGGAATCCCATCACCATCCACCCTCATAAGCAGCCATTCCCCCTCCTGTTATCATGCTCCCTTCAAGTACTGGAAGACCACAGTGAGGTCTCTCTGAAGCTTTCTCTTTTCCAAGCTAGAAGGTCCTTTTATTCTACTGTGGAGTTTATTGCAAAAAGGCAGCTGGGGCCCTGGGGTCTGCCAAGCAGTCTGTGGGTTATGAACCAGAACTTTCAGAGCACCTGCAGGAAAGCAACAGGTAGAAGGGAGGACAGAGTGATATCCAGAAAGCTGGAAAGCAGATGGCAGGATGGACGGAAAGCATCCATCAGCGGAGGTGGGGCCGTGCCCAGGAACAGGCTGTGTGTGCTGGAGGTGCAGCAGTCCTCTCCCAGCTCTTGTGCAAGCATTCAGAAATGAGGTCTGCTTTAAAATGCAATAGCTGCGTCCTCCTCTTTTCTTTATTTTTAGAGTGGTAGCTCAAAGCTGGTATGATTCTATTGTTCAGTGATCTTTCTGAAATCTGGCTACCAAGTCCCCAGCATGCAGCTACATTTGCAGGCTGCCAGGATCCACGGGCTTCTTGTGGCTGCTCTGTATTCAGACGGGAGGGAGACAGAAACATGTCTGTATGGGTGTCATGTAAGGCCTGCTTAACAGAGTTAGCAGGAGTGAGTTGGTGAAACTCCACCGAAACCAGTTGAGTTGCTCCCACTTAATTGGTGAATTTGTCATCAAGTACTTCATTTGTTCTATAGAGGGGCAGAAATACGCTGTATACTCTGGAAGCTTAAAAAGATAAAAGTTGGCTTTTCATTGTTGCAAATGCAGCCCGAAGGCCTGGTGTGCAGCCCTGGAGGGGGCACCCAGAAAGCGTCGGCAGTGGGTCAGGAGGCGCTGGTGCTTTGTGTGCACACATGGGATCTGCTGCTCTCTTGCTGTGCCACCAGTGGGTCTTTCCAGCTCTTCCTCCCCCTGCCTGCCCTGCGCAGAGGGATGGTGATGCTGCGGGTCGCTCTGTTGGCTGAGCCCAGCAGGGAGGCTGCAGAGAGGCACCACTAAGCACTGGCAGAGGAAATCAGGGCACCGAGTGGAGCCTTAATTAAACATTAGGAGCTGGGCTCCAGAAAAGCAGATTAAGGTATTAGACAAGGCCAAAGCCACAGCGACAGCACGGCAGCACTTCATTTCCCCCCCGTGGAGGCTGAGTGCTGGCTGCTGGGCAGTGGGTTGGAGATTGCTGAGTTGGTGCAGGAGGTCTGCCAGCCTTGTGCCATCATCTCCCAGTAATTACGTTTTTACAAAATGAGACAGAATAAATACGTGCTTTTTTTTTGCAAGCATCAATATTTCCATGGGGTCAAATTGGCAGTTCCTTTGTTTTGAAGCACAGACGTCAATGTTTCTAAGGCTGATTTGTCTGCTTTCCCCTTGGCTGGATAATAATAGACTTATTGATTGTGACTCAGAAAAACAGAGTGAAGGAACTTCGCCTTTATCCTGGCAGCTTGCACTCGGGCACTTGGCGGCTGCAGCCCCACCGCCCCAGGACCACTGGGTCTGGGAGCAGGAGAGAGAACCTTGTGCTCCCCTCATCCTCCTTTTCTCATCTCCCTGTTATAGAGCAAAAAAGATCACCATGAACTTTTCTGGGTGCCTGTGTGTGTGTGGATACAGATTTTCTCATTTTCTAAGTCATCTTAGAAATTACTTTTAGTCAGGTATAATTAGCAGAGCACGGCTTTCCTTACTTCGTGAGGCTGGGAGGAAGGGCAGTCATTATAAAATTCCCCCCAAAGTGGATAAGCCTTTATCAAACCATGATGAACCCAGCACAACAAAGCCCTGTAATTCAGGGAAGTGGAGGGGTCACCGTCCCTGGGGGTGTTCCAGGGCCATGGGGATGTAACACTGAGGGACGTGGGCATGGGGTGGGCTTGGGGATCTCGAAGGACTTTTCCAGCCTTAATAGCTCTACGGTTTTATGATTCCATGAATTAGGGCGGCAGCCCGATGTTCGTTAACATGTCCTCCAGCAGTTACTGCACCATGAATGAAAGAGATCTACGCCAAATCCCTCTTTGGCTTTACTGCATCTTTGCCATATTTCTACTTGCGGCTTTGATGCTTACGCATCCTAGGCACCACTGGAGATGTGTTCCTGCAGCACCTGGGGCCCTGAAGCTGCCATCCATGAATTGGTGACCAAGTTCATTAAAGGGCACAGAGAAATCTGCTGTGCAGCATCTGCCATTTCTCACTTGCTTTGAACTGAATTAGCTGCAAAGACTTCCAGGCGTATTTCCAGCCAGTGTGAATTGCTGCAACCTCTCTTATGTCAGTAGAGGTTTGTGATCTTATGACAACTGGTAATTTGGCCTGTGGTCTTCAAAGCATCAGAGGCTTGTGTCCATGATAGGGAAAAGTCATTAGGAAGTGAAAATTGCTTCCTTCACTTTTTCTGTCTCTCTCTGTGATGGTAAACACCAGTGCAGCAGAGCACTAATGGGCCAGGAGAGCCCACTAGAAACAAATAGGAAATACTCAAAGCATGAGAACAGGAAACAACACAGCGTAGTGCATAGGTGCAAAGCATTGCACTGCAGGACAAGGCAGGAACATGAGGTGTGGCTCCAGCATGGACACCTGGCTCCTGAAAGAGGGGGAAGCTGAGAGCTCAGGGCAGAGCCTGGCAGCAGTGCAGGCATCAATGTCACAGCCAAAGCACTTGGGCTACACTGAGTTCAGTGTCTGCCTGGCTCAGCTTAGGATTAATTGCACGTTGACTTTGCAGGCTCTGCTCAAAAGGCTCTAAGATGTTGCTTTTCATTTATTTGATTGGACTGGTCTGATCCTCTGCCCAGGGGTAGTTCCATGATGTTGCAAGCAGATAAGGAATGAGATCGCAATCAGTGGCTTCACTCCTGCTGCTACCTGTTTGTTGTTTCATCCCTGAGGTGCCAATCAGCCCCAGCTCTGTGGTGGGAGCAGCCTCGGGCATGCAGACCCCAGCCCAGCTCCAAAATCCACTTTGGGCAGCAGACAGAGCACGCAGTGCTGACAGCTGGGGCTGGGGTGGGTCGGTGACGGTGGCATAACTGGGAGCTGTGCCCCCAGGGGGCTCGATGTTGCTGAGCACACATCACAGACAGGAGGCAGAAAGAGAGGTTGCAGGTCGCTAATCCCTAGGATTTAGAATTCTCCAAGACTTTCTGCATTTAGACACAGAAGTGTTCCCATGAAGAATTAATATTTGGACATAGTGTGTAAGAGACCGGGGCGGCATCGTGCTGAGTTGTGCCTGGCTGAGCCCTGTGCTGCACGGGTGGCTGTGGGCAGGGTGGTGGCACAGCCCCTGGGCTGCTGTGGGACTGGGGGTCCACGCAGGAGTTTGTGCAGAAAATGTGGATTCTTTGCCCAATCTGGGCTCGTCTGTGAAACGGAAAATGATGAGCTCAGCTGTGTTTGCTGCTTGAATTGGTTCAGTTAGGCTGGGTGAGGCTCGGAGTCCTATGTTGCTCTCACGGATTGATTGTGTATGGGTTATGTATCTGATGCTCAACTTTCCTGAAACTCCGCCTGCTTTCATTAGGGGTGAATTGGTTGTGCTGTATCGCCGTGCTGATTTCTGTGCTCTGATTGAAGGGAGCACAGTGCTTACAGGGCCTGACCCAAATCTTCTTTTCTTCTCTTGCTCTTGGATTAAGCCCAAGATTGAGAGGAGCCTTGGAGAAATGCTCCTCATTGATGTTTAACACCTTCAAGAAAATGAAGTGAGAACATGCTGGGAAGATTTAGCAACCATTGAACATTTCTGCATCATTTCAGAGTCCTAAAGGGAAAAACAAACAAACAAAAACACAACACAAAAGAAAAATCACAAATCCCCGCTTATTTTGATGTCATCCTTACACCTATTTTACACTTTAATTAAATCTGGATAAGTAACAAGCAAAGCATCTGATTCTGTTGAGACATCTTGGCATCCTCTATCCGGTGGCACAGCACCTCAAGGAACTGTGAGTTAATTTAAGCAGGCCATGAATAATTAGAAAAAAAGAAGAAGAAGAAAAAAAAAAGACTTGAGAATAGTTTAAAGAGATTATAATTACATAACTTCTGATAAATGCTTGCTTTAAAAAAAGGAAAGGGGGGAAATTGACTTGTGATAAAACTGGTTGGCCATGTAGGTAGCAGGCTGGTAGCACAGGGGCCAGCAGCAGCTGGGTGGGCAGGAGAGATGTGTGCTGCCCTGAGCTCTGTGTGACGGATGGAGCAGGCAGTGCTGGTGCTCCTGTGGGTGTCCTGGCTGGTGGTGGCCGCCCAGCAGCCGTACTGGGATTGGGGAGCTGCCTTTCCACGTGCAGAATTCAGTGATTACTGCACAAAATTTCTTTTTTTCCTTAATCCTGCTGTGTGTGATTTACTCACACTGTAACGGCACCTGCTTAGGGACCCTTTATGGGCTCTCAGCACTGATTCTGAAACTTGTTTTCCTGCAATAACTGGTCTCTTTTGGTCTCCTGCCATTGCCCTTCAGCTGTTGTAGTGTTGTCTTTGGAATGGTCGTGCATTCTGGAATGAATGCATTGCTGTTTTATTCCTAGGCCAGTGCTGTGTAGAATAGCAACAAGCAGCTCTTGTTGGTGGTCCTACAATTGAAGAAGGAAAAAAGCCCAAGCTAGCACAGCTCTGAGTTCTGGTTAGAATCACAGAATCACATTACCACTGAAGTTGGAGAAGCCCTCCAAGATCCCCAGCCCACCCCCTTGTCCACGGCCCACATCCCCCAGTGCCACATCCCCACAGGTCTGAACGCCCCCAGGGATGCTGACCTCCCACCCTGGGCAGCTGTGCGGTGCTGGGTGTTCTCTGGGAGAGGAAAATAAATTGTTTCACTGTCTGGTGTTCACCACAATCATAGCTCACCTTAAGGGATTTCTCACTCTGTAGCATGGGTGTGGATGTGGGCTCTGCCAGGTGAGCAGATGGACAGCCAGGGTGAGCACAGGACTTCCAGAGCAGAGAGCTGAGACATCCCAGCTCTGGTGCTGGGCTGGAGCAGCTGTGCTGTGGGCACTGTGGCTCTGTGGATGGGTTGCCAATTTACACTTCAGTTTGCAAATTCATGAGCCCTTTCAAACTGAAAAAAAAAAAAAAAAAAAAAAAAATCCATCAAAGAGTGCTCCTTGGTAGTTTTTTAAATGGCAATATTTGCAGAAGGTTCAGCATTTCACATAAATTAAGGAAAATACAGCTTGGTTTAGAAATGCCATATAACATCCTAAAGATGGAGGCAGGGAAAAATACTGCCTAGTAAGTGATAATATATCAAGGTTTCTCCGCTCATTATCAGCACTGGAGACATAATATACATAAAATGTAGGTCATAGCATCCCATTTAGCACCACATTTATCCCTGGTGTGAGCGGCAGCTGTGTGACAGTGAAACAAGACCTGCTCCGGTACGGGATTTCAGAAGCAAGAGGGCTGCTTGCTTTTTGGCTCAGCACACGTGCTCTATGTGCTTTATTCCTCACAGATGCTGTTTCGCAGCAGCCTTGCAAAATCCCTCCCTCTTCTTCCCTACCCAAAGCAGGTGGGCAGTGCTGGGGGATGCTCCCAAGTGCAGCCATGGGGGAGTGGGGGAAGGTATGGAGCATCTCCAGGCAGCAGGGCAGCCTGGGCCAGCGGTGGAAGGGAAGACAGGAGGAGAGGAGCAGCAGATTGGTGGTGAAGGCTGATGTGAGAAAAATACGGTGACATTTAGGAGTCCTGGTGCTGTGCTGGGAATTGCAATTAGGATATATAAAAAAAAAAAAAAAAAAAGCAGTTGATAAAGTGCAGTGCGGGATGCTATAATAAAGCAGACTTTACCTTCTACAAATGCTTTCCCAAAGGATTTTCAAGACGTTTGGTAATGTGGCCTGGGAGCTGTGCCCACTGAGCTCCTCTTTGTGCAAGTGGAAAAGCAGCAGAACAGCTGGAATGGCTGCTTTGGAACTTCAGGGCAGCTACTGAATACCTGCACAGCTGTGGGCACTGCCAGCAAGATGTGAGCAGCGCCCAGTCTGTCCACTGGCATCTTGCAGGTGAACAGTGCTCTGCGTGAGAACAGGGAATTCAGCAGCAAGAGCTGCCTCCACCAAACAGCTCCACAGTAATGAAGCAATACAGAGTAGCACAGTGGTGGTGCACTGGCACAGGCCGTGAGGTGGGTCAGCATCCCTGGGGGTGCTCAGAGCTGCGGGGATGTGGCACTGAGGGATGTGGGCAGTGGGCACAGGGGGATGGGCTGGGAGTGGGCCTGGGGAGCTTGGGGGGCTTTTCCAACCTAAAGGGTTCAATGATTCTGTGAAGGTAAGCGTCAGCATTACTTGGAATCAGTCATACAGATATAGGAATGAATTTTGAGCAGATGAAAGTTGCCTGAATCTTGGGGATGGGTGAGGCAGAGCTCAGGACTGGGACCCAGAGGAGGGCATGCAGTGAGTGGAGGGGCTGTAGTCATGTGGGAGGGGAGCTGGGTCACGGGTAATGCTGGGAATAGCCTAAAATAATCCTGCAGCAGGCAACAAGGCTTGGGCTCGTGTTTAAGTCCCTCCAAAAATCAAAGAAAAGCAAGAGGAGTAGCAAGATGGGGGTAGGAAGTCCTTTGGAATGCTTGTACAGAATTAATGTATCAGTGAGGTCACGCACTCCAAACAAGCAAATATTTGCTTGTGCACAATGTGCAAGTTGGGGTGGGAACAAAATCTTTCCTTTGGAAAAGCATCGGGAATGGCAGGGGTTGGGGAAAATGGTGGTGGTGTGAAATAGAAAGCAGGGACATGGATTGAAATGTGTAACAGAAATAAACTGCTGTAGAAGCTGCAGAGCCGAGGGCTGTATGCAGAGCTACGTGTGGGTATGGAGACAGGGAGGAGCTGAGGGGGCAGAGGCCACGGTGTCTCCATCCCCAGGGACAGAGGCGGCGAGCGTTCACCATGAGCTGGGGGGGCTGGCTGAGTGTCAGGTGTGGGATGTTTGGGGAAGGGGCTGTGATGTGGGGCAGCACAGCCACACTGAGCCCCGGCTCCTCTTTGGCCCTGTGCAGAAAGTGAGAAATTTTGACTGAGGTGACTAAGCCAAAATGCAGGGTACTGAATAAGGCAGAGTTAGATGTTTGCTCACTAGGTGTAAGGAATAGGGAATTGTGGAACTGTGCCGTTCTCAGAATGATTTGCAGATGCTTCCTACAGCTTCAAAACCAACTGTAAGAGTGAGACTTCAGGGTGTGCAGTGGGGCTGAGGTGGGGAAGTCCAGTCTGACCTCAGCACTTCTGGGGTGGTGTAGCCCTGGCACTGCTGCCCAGCGCTGTGGATGCCCCATCCTTGGAGATGCCCAAGACCATGGTTGGGCCCCGGGCAGCCTGAGCTCTGGGGGGCACCCAGCACGTGGCAGGGGCTGGAACTGGATGATCTTGAACATCCTTCCCAACCCAGCCATTCTGTGGTTCTATGGTTCTGTGGGGCAACCACAATGCCTCTGGGCAACAGGAATGGGATCTGGGGGGATCTTAGTTCAGACGTGCCACTCACTGGTGAATGGCATCCTGTGTTTCTGTTAGGGCAGACTAGCAGAAAAGCAAATAGATGTGCTCACATGAAAAATTAAGATTTGTTTTAATGAAATGTTTATTCGTGGCAAGCTTCATATTAATGTTAAATTGATCTGTGGAATTTCTCCCTATCAAAAATTAATGTGCCACAGTCCCGGCTTTCCTGCCCTGGCAATGTCTCCCAGTTATCGAGCAGATGCATGCTATAAATCCAGCTTGCAGCACAGGCTTTCCCAGGACATTATTTTGTTTAAATGTGCAACCTCTCTGTGAGTCATTAATTGTGATTTACGGCAGGATCCAACTCCAGAGCCATCACTGGGGTATCAGTGTTGTAGAGCAAGTACCAGATTTGGATTAATAGGTGGCAAACGGTAACAGTTAAGAATGCATAGGTAAGGGAGATAGTTACTGCACTTGCCACACGTGTGTTAAAAGCTGATGGCTGTGCAGAAGGGCAGAAAGGACGGGTTGTGCTTTGCAACAGCCGCCACAAACTTCACTGAGGTCAGGCCAAAGTCACACACGTGGGGCTGCACTGCAGGGCGTGCGGCGGCTGCTCCCTCCCGGCTGCGGCGCTCCGGTCCCGCGATGCGTGGCGGCGTGGGATGGAGGAGCAGCAAACACCTCGCTCTGCATCCAGCAAGCCAGGAGAAGCCTTGCCATGGCAACCGAGCAGCGCTGCACGCCTCCGAGCAGCGGCACCGCCAGGCAGCGGCTCCGGCGTGCTCCTTGCAGAGCTGATGCCAGCGGAGGAACGGTATGACTAAGTGTGAGGAGGAAGCAGAGCCTGCTCAGCGTGCCGGATAATCCCGGGGCTTATATTTAGGGCAGCGCAGGGTGTCTGTAGCAATGCTGCCTCCTTACCCCATTCCCGTGCCTGCCTCGGGTGTCACTGCTGTGCAGAGGGGCTGAGGCCGTGCTGCCCCGTGCCTTTCTGCTGCCCCGTGCCTTCCTCTTCCAAGGGGCGGCAGAGTCTCACTGCTGAACTTGGTAGCTTGGGAAGAAGCACTGGGAGGCTCCTTCTTGAGGTTCCCTGCTCCATCAGCATCCTTCTGAATTTGGAGCGACACCCAAAAGTCTTGAGAAATAATGGATTGAATGTGAAAAACTTCTCCAAAATATGCCTTGTATACTTTTTGTTTTACACACGTTTATTTAAATGATCACACACACAAAAAATACCCCACTGAAATAAAGAAACCCTTTACATACTCAGCGCCGAAGATGTAAAAATGCTCTTGGAATGCGATGGGGAATGCTGCAGTGCCTGGAGGGCAGGAGGTTTTGTAGCATAATGGGGTGTCTGGCTGTGATGCTTCCTTGGAGCGCTCTTGCTGCACCTTGAATCCAAGCTCGCATCTCTTGCTTTGCAGCAATGCCCAGTAAGTAGCAGCTGGGCTCTGTGGTGTTACCTTCAGCAGCTGAAGCTCTGAGTCCTGAGCGTGAGCAGCCTCTGGTTGGTGGGAGTCTCGGGGGGAGATTTGCCAAGCTTGTACATAAAAATAACAAACTAACTGTCAGTGGGGGACGCTGGGAGCTTTTCAAACTTGCAGACAAAGGTAGGTGCAGGTGAGAGCGATATCCCCTGCTTTGTCACATCTCTGTGCTCATAACCCTTAGGAACACAGCAGTGAGGCTGGTGTCAGCCTGTGAGGTCCCAGCTCTGGTCCCCAGTGGTCACACTGCCCAAGGCTGGGGTTGTGAGGCAGAGGGGCTCAGGTTGCTGTGTCCCTGAAGGTGAGGGGCAGGGGTTGCCAGGAGCTGGTGCTGCTGCTTGGCAGTGGGTGCCATGGGGACCCAGGGCACTGCGAGCCACGGGCACAAGATTTTGGCTTTGTGTATCAGCCCTTTGTGTCCACCTGTCTGTCCTGCTGTGGCCCTGCGTCCATCCCACACCACTTGGGTGAAGGAGATGCAATGGCTGCAGGTGCGGGGATGGAGCACAAACCCTGCATTCCACAGCTACCATGCTGTGGGTACCGCAGCCCCCAGCTGGGTTGGATCCCCATGGGATGCCCCGAGGGGAGCCCCGGCATCCGGCCCCACAGATCCAGGGCTGCTGAGGGGTCAAAGTGCTGCTGGGAAGCCCCGTGGTATGGCAGAACCATCAGGTCGTGCGGGGGGAGCAGCAGCAGGACCACTGCTGGCACAAAACCACAGCAAATCCGGGAAATGCTGCAAATAAATAGCCCCGCGTAGCAAACTGAGATAGCGTTTTCCTTTGTTCTTTGCGTTTTTATGTTAGTTTTAAATCAAGCATGAGCCCTATCTACTGGATTTTACCTTTCTAATGGTAATTAACAGAGACTGGAGCTCTCGGGGGTGTTGTCAGCGGCTCGTTCCCGTACGCTGGCTCATGTTAGGATCTGCCACGCGCTCCCGGCGGAAGGCAGGAGCGGCACCGGGTTTTCGCAGCGCTCCCGCAGCGTTCCGGGCTGCTGCCCCGGGATGCCCGGCCGGGTGGCACCGAGGGGCTTCTGCTGAGGCTGGAGGCAAGAAGGGCTTTGCTGGCATGGGGATGCGCTGCCGCCTGCGGTAAGACAGCGATGGGGCCTCGGTGGGCGCAGTTTTGCGGTGCCCTTGGTGTGCTGTGATTGTCACCCAGGTGTGTGGAGGCTGGGGATGTGAGGAGTGGGAGGAGCAGGTGGCTCCTCGCCCCGCTTTGGGAGTACGGGTGCAGAGCGTGTTTTGGGGGCTGGGACCTTCTTCTCGACCCCAAACCATCTCAAAGCTGGGAGAAAGGCTGACGGGGGGACGGGTGCCGTGCCACAGTACTGCCTGGGGTGGAAGGGCAGAAAGTGATGCAGGAGCTGTGCTGGGCGGGCTTTCAGGGCTTCGTTTTGGGGTTGCTTGGCAGCGTCGGGGATTCTCCCGTGGTCTGAATGGTGGTGATGCCGGTGCTTGGAGGTCGGCACTGCCCCTGCTCCTCCCGCAGCCCTGTGCTGTGTTGCTTCCCAGTGAATGACACGGAGCTTGCGAAAGCATCTGCCTCCCCAGGGGCTCTGAAGCAAAGCCAGAAGCAAACAGATTGAGATCTGCCTGAGCGGCGTATTTTTAAAACCTTCCTTTCTTCCTCAGAAATATAAGAAACTAGTACAAACCTAGCTTGAAAAAAAGATGATGCATGGTGCTTCAGAACACGTGCTGTGATCAAAGGGGCAAAAAGCAGAGAGCAGGGAGTAGCTGTGTGTGCTGCCCAGCACTGCCTGCCTCCAGCAGCACTCTGTGGGTTTGGTCACTGTCACACCTTTGCATCCCACATGAGATGCAAGGGAAGGGGCTGGCAGCTCCCAGAGCATCACAGCTGCTCTCCGGTGCTGGCTGTGCACCACTGACAGCGTGGGTATTTTGCAGTATTAGATACAGTAGATATTAATGCCATAAATACAGTCCATCACTAACATTTCATTGCCATTATCCCACTTTGGTTTTGCTTCTCTGTGCAGAGAACTTTCACTGTGCTGCTGGTCCAAGCAGCAGAAGGTGCCTGGTTAGCGCAGCTCTGTGGTGGTGTAACGAGAAAGCCCCTGTTTGTCTCAGAGTGGCAGATGAAGTTTCACCTTACAGACACCAGCAAGAAAGCTATAAGGAGAAAGTGAGACAGTACAGCAAAACACCTTGCTAGCTGTTGCACCCAGCTCATCTGAAGCCATAACGGTGTGCAGGAGGTCAGAGGGTGCACTGGTGTGCATTGGTTCTGGCCAAGCCTTGCTGCTTGCATGTGCTCGTATTGCCTTCCTATCAAAGCACAAAGTGTGCGTGATTGCCATGGGCTGGCTCTAGCCACAGGTGGCAGCCCAGCAGCAGCATGTCCTACTGGGATGGGCCAGTGAGGGTTTGCCCATCAACCCTCGTGCTGCTGTGGGAGGAGAGCTGCTGGGGCTCCTGCTCATCATGGCGAGGAGCTGGGCTTGGGCACAGCTGGGGAGAAAGAGGCTCCCCCCCATGGGCCTCCAGCTGGCGCACGTGAGCTGCCTGTCCCCAGTGCCCAGAGCTGCAAATGTGGAGCAGCTAATGCATGTGGAGGTCTCTTCTCAAATTCGCTTGCTATTTTTTCCTGTAGAAAATAAATCTTTTAAGTCAAGTTTTTCACGGTGTCTGTCCTAGATCATGGATGAGAAAGGTTATCTGTGAATAATGCAGGAATGCCTCCCTCATTGAAGGGAAGGAGACTCGAGAACCTTCATGAAGTTCAGCGGAAATAATTAAACCAAAAAGAATATTTTATTTTTGAGCATACTGTAAGCACTGCACTGGTGCCCATGAAGTTACTCAGAAACCACTCAGAGGATTCCCGAATAAATTGTTACCTAGAGGCGGTTTGGTGCTGGAACTGCTGCTCAGAACAGGGTGGGTGCCCCACTCCAGGAGGGGCCCAAGGCCATGGATGTGGCCCTGGGCTATGGGAGGTGTCCCTGTGCCAAGGGTTGGGACTGAGTGGGCTTTAAGGCCCTTTCTAACCCAGCCATGCTGGGATTCTGTGATGCTGTGATGCCTTGGGGCTGTTGGGGTGTTGGAGCAACGTGTGGTGTGATGTCAAGACATGTCGCACTCAGCTCACTCCTATGTTGCCAGCTCTTTGTGATCTCTGCCTGGCAGCAGTGTGTTTCATCTCCCAGGTTAATCACAACTCTTGCAATTCCTTTAAGAAATACTGAAATTCGTTTGTCTCTAAGCAGCTGATGATTTCCTCAGCCCAAAAGCTGCCTTTTAGCCCTGTGCCACACAGCATTAGGACATCCCAACAGCACGGCTCTGTTCTCCCAGACAACTGTTGGGTTTTCCCATGGGAAGGTCCGGCAGAAGGAGGCTGTCCCTGCCCACCTGTGTCATGGCATTGTGACAGGAGTCAGCCTCAGCACTGGGTTGGAAAGTAACAGACACACAGGGGAAAATGAGGAAAATCCCAACCTGCTGCTGGGCAGGGCTGGCTGCAGCTGATCCACCTGCATCATCCAGAGGGCTGGGAGCATCTCGTGCTTTGGGCTGCTTTTCAGATTCTTTCATTGCTCCATTTTCTACTTGAACAGAAATTCCTCTGTGAGGTCTTGGTTCATTGAAAGTGTCAGTTCTTGTGCTGGGTGATATCTTCTCTTTACAATGTCAGTGTCTGCTGTGAGAAGGGACTTGGGCATAAACCTGGTCCTTGGGACATGGAGCAACAGCATCAGCTGCCATGAATCAGTTGAGGGTTCAGGGCTTAAGCTTCATCTCTCATATGTGAGACTTAGTGGGAAAAGTACAGATGTTTCCCCAGTCTCTCTGGATCTTGTTTTCAGTCCCATGCGTTCCCCATCTCTGCTGGCCCTGCCTTTGTCCTGAAGCGCTGTTCCCATGGCTGGGTTGGGAGAATGCAGAGCTTCCTGGGAGCAGAAGATGCTCACTGCTGTTCCAGGCTTTTAGGCAATGTTCATTTCATTCAGAAGCAGAAAATTAAGGCAGAAGAAAACAGGCAATTGGATTTGAGCAAGGAACCGCAAACCAGGCTGGCCTGCAGAGTGACAGCTCTTGTCAGAGGAGGAAACCTCCGCCCTGCTGTCATTCCTTCTCCCTGTCTTCAGGCGTAACTCACTGTGTGTCCTGTCCAAGCCTGCTGCCTGTTCATCACCAGAGGTGGTGACAAGGCACAAGATAACATTCACATGTTTTTATACATGCTTTTGCTTACCTTTGTCTGTCCTTTCCAATCTGACTTGCAAAGAGTGCACAAAGAAAAGAAGTGTGAGTGGGGAGGGGAAGTGAGCAGGGGGAGCTGGCAGCAGCCAGGCTGGGATCGGTGCCTCACCCTCCAAGTGAAGCACTGCCCAATGCTGGCACACAAGCACAGTATTCAGTGTTGTCTGAAATTCATCCCCAGGTGTGAGACACAGCCCCGATCTGCAGGCAGAGCAGTGAGACCAGGAGCTGCAGAGCAGGGGCTGAGCTCCATCCCCTGCCTGGTCTCTCTGCCCAGGCTGGGGCAGGCTGTGAGCACAGAGCTCACAGTGGGAGATGGAAATGTTGTTGGAGACGTGGCTGAGGGGCTGAGCACTGTGCAGGTGGTCCCTGCAGCACGGCATGGCTGCGTACATACCTTTATCACTACGTGCATCTTAACTCTTATGTGATGGTTATGTTATTGCCAATATTACATTATTATAATTGCCATATGACTATTATTAAATGTCACCTTTGTGACAAGGAGAGCGCAGGGAAGGGGCCTAGCATACTGAGGGTTGGTGTGGGATAACCATCTCTCAGTGCAACCTGAATCTCCAATGCTACAAAGAGGTACAGCCCTGGGTGATAGTTTATCGTGAAGCTGTTCGCTGCACAGCTCTGCCTACCAGCCCTTGCCTGTCCTTACAGTTGCTGTTCCATACAGCTGGACGTGCTTTACAGAACAGACCCTCATATTCTTCCCATCCTTTTTTACTCGCATTATTTGGAGATTCACCCCGATGCTTTGAATATGCTAAGTCCCAAAGTGAGCAGGCACAAAAATGACCTTTATTTTACTGTTCTGCCAAGCGCAGTGGATAGAACTATGGAAAAGTATCTAGAAGTATTGGTCAGCAGCCTCTGACCGTGAGCTGGGGGTGTGCCTGGGTGGGCAGATGGGCCGGTAGCATCCTGGCTGTCCCTGGAGGTGTTCAGAGCTGTGGGGATGTGGCACTGAGGGACGTGGGCAGTGCTGGGCTTGGGGATCTTGGAGGGCTTTTCCAACCTCAGCGATTCTTTGACTCTATGAACAAGCAGACTACAGTGAAGAACAAAGTGAGTGGCTTTTCTACCCTTCGTGTTGCTCTCCATTAGCCCCACACCCCCCTGGGCCCCACGTGTTATTGCTGCACTAACTCATGTGCCATGACCCACAGGGCTGGTAAGGGGCTGGTAGCAGCAGTGCAGCCACTAAGCTGTAAGCTGCACAGCTCTGTAGGGAAACATTGACTTTGAATATGTTGTGCTGTTTCAGCTCCAAATAGTAAAAATACTTAATATTTATTTCTCCTAAAAAAAAAATAAAATAAAGAATTAGTCATGGCATACTGTTTCCTGGCAATTAATGTCTTTAATATATGAAAACACAGCATTAAATTGTGCGGTTTTGACACTTAACTGAAGTAATTAGTGCATGCAGTAATGAATCTTACAAGTTTTCCCCACTGTAAGAAAATAATGTTACTGCAAACAGTTTGTTGGATCCTGGACATCTCAGCGAGCTTCCAGAGCTCCCTTCAGCACCGTGAGAGCACAGCCTGTGCCATCACCCATCCCATCCCAACGGAGGGCTTCTGCTCCAGAGCCAGAACCCTCCTCAGCACCTCACGCAGTGCAACATCAACTCTCCTTAGCACTTATTTACAGTACAAAGGGAAAAGGGAAGGGATGGTTCTCCCTCAGCCTCTTTTTGGAGTTGGAGTTGGTTCCAGTCCCAGGACTGGTTGAGACACCGGGCAGCAGCCAAAGTGAAGAGGTGGCAGCGGGTCCCTCCTGTGGCTGAGTGTTTCTCAGGCGTTGCCCTGGTCTCTCCCTGGGGTGGCTGGGACATCAACCTGATGCTGATCCGACTCTTCCCCTGCTGAACTGTGTCTTGGGGTGCTGTCCAGGTTTGTCCCTTACATGGGGACGCAGCGGGTGCTGCACAGTGGGGCTGCTTCAGCAGCACAAACCTCCATGCTGCTACTGGCCATGGAAACGTCAGTTAAATGGAGTGAGAGCACTGGGCTACGTAGCGATACTGGGGTCTGTGTGCTCTGCTATTCTCTTTAGCAGAGGTTTTTGGGGGGAGGGCGTATTGCATCCAGTGTAAATCTGGATACGGTGAATACCCTACCCTGATCTAGTGAAGTGACAGCCCTGCTCAAAGCAGGGACCTGGAACTGAATGGGCTTTAATGTCCCTTCCAACCCAATCATTCTGTGATTCCTGCTCCCACCTGTTATCACCCTAGAGTCTCTGCAGTAGAATCACAGACTTGTTTGAGTTGGAAGGAACCTTTGGAGGCCATCTGGTGCCACTCACCTGCAACAAGCAGGGACACCCACAGCTCCACCAGGTGCTCAGAGTCCCATCCCTGACCTTGGGTATCTGCAGGGATGGGGCACCCACCACTTCCCCTTGTCCCATCACACAGACCTGCTCAAGAGCCTGTCCTGACCATTCTCACAGCCCCTTCAGATACTGAAAGGCCACTCTCAGCTCTCCCTGGAGCCTTCTCTTCTCCAACTGCACAGCCCCAGCTCTCAGCTTGTCTTCATAGGAGAGGTGTTCCATCCCTGGGAACATTTCTGTCCTCTGGATGTGCTCCAGCAGCTCTGTGTCTCTCCTGAACTGAGGACTCCACATCCAGACACGGTGCTCCAAGTGAGCTCTCAGTGCAGAGCAGAGGGGCAGGATCACCTCCCTCACCCTGCTGACCACTCTGCTTCTGGTGCAGCCCAGAATACAGTTGGCTTTCTGGGCTGCGAGGGCACATAAGCATAACATCCCACTTCTTTTTTGAAGATGTTAAGCTGTGTGGAAGGGCCCGAGAATCTGACCTGCAAAGCAAGGTGTTCAAAGCCAGAGCTAAAATAACCATCTTCTGATGGCTGCTGCCATTGTTCCCTGGGGATAATGGGAACAGGGGCAGCTCGTGGTGGGGATGGGGAGCTCTGATTCATAATTTGTCAGCCCACGGTGTTTACAGTACTTAGGGTGGGAAAAATACCTGTTCACAGAACTGATTCTCAGTAGGCTTTGCTTTCTACTTACTAAGCTATTGCTTAGTAACAGCTCTATTTTTAAATGCTAAGAGGGTATTAGACAAAAAAAAAAAAAAGAAAAAAAAAAGAATGTGCTGAAAGTTCCCTCCATCTCCAGCCTTGCTGGCATTAAACACTGTGAGATGCGGGTGCTGAGCTGTGACTGCCCCACGGCCACAGAACAAGGGCTGAGTTGGGGCAGAAATCGATTAAAAATCAGCAAAAGCTGCTCCCCCATCTCTGAGAGCTCACAGCACTGTGACACAAATGGGTGGCACGGTTTGGCTTTCTTTTCTCACTTGCAACTCACTGACATCTTTGGAGGACATGAACGTGCAGGGCTGCTGAAGAGCTGGGACTTCTGCTAACAAGTCTCTAAAGACCTTTGCTATCATCACCTGTTGTTGTGGTTTTAGTAATTGCAATGTATTTGTGTATTCTCCTCATTTGTACAAGGGATGAGGCTCATGGTATTAAATGTGTGCAACAAATCAATGGTTGGTTACATACCAAAGCAAGGCTGAGGGGTTTGGTAACTGCAAAGCCACCAAAGCCACTCTGCGTGTCTTTGTGAGCATCGCTGCTACTGCAGGATGGCTCCGGCAAGGCAGCATCCCAGCAGGGCAGCGTGGTTTTAATCACTGGTTTGGGGTGCAGGTGTCTGGAGGGGCTGGAGGGCATGAGGCAGGGCACAAGTGAGGAGTGTGTGCCGGTGCTGCAGTGCCTGCAGCATGCTCTGACACACACTGCTGCAGGAAGCAGCTGCTGCAGCACAGGAGGAGCCAGGCTCACTTCTCTGGCTCCGTGTGCTCTGATGGAGGCACAGCGGGGATGTGGCGGCCTGAGCTGAGCCTGTGGACGTGGTGTGCAGGTGGGAACCTCGGTGGAACGGCTGTGCTGCATTCCCTGTGTTAGCAGCAGAGCTGGGGGTGACCTTCATCTGCTCCTCACACGGGTGGATTTGGCAGGAAGGTCATACATGAATTGTGGTCAGATTGGATGAAAGGAGGGATTGGAAAGTCAGTTGGAATGAGGTTTGAGGGAAATCAATGGTTTGAAGATTTTGTACTGGATCCACCTGTAGAGCTCAGCTCTCTCCAGGTGGGATTAAAGCAGGGCAGATGGGCACAGTCAGGATACCAGCACAGGCACAGGGAAGTGTGGAGAGGGGACAGCTCACATCTTCTTGTCTCCAGCCCAGCCCCATTCATCCTACATGCAGCACAAGTTTGTTTTGTACCTTACCTGTTAGAATGTAATTTCTACTTTTTATTTTGTAGAATCATTCAGTTGTTTGATTTGGAAGGGACATTTAAAAGTCCCCTTAGTCCAACTAGTCCAACTCTCCTATTGACCTATTTTGGTGGAATTTGACCTATTTTGGTGCAAATCAGCCCTGCAGTGTGGCACAGGGTGCAGACACTCCAGCCCAACACCCAACCAGGGCTTGGTCCCTCGGCACCCCTCACGCCTCTGTCATTTTGCCCAGTGTCATTTTCCAAGGACTAAGAGACCTCAGATATCCCAGAGACTTTTCCTCCAAACTGTCAGAAGGCAGATAAGCCCCACCTGCCTGCTGGGTGCACTCGTGCACTGACAACTGACACGATGAGGGATGGTGGTGATGGTGGCAATGATGGTGGCAGTGATGGTAATGTTGGCAGCGGTGATAATGGTGATGATGGCAATGGTGGGATCAGTGGTGTTGATGATGGCAGTGTTGGTGTTGGTGGCAGTGACACGCTGATCTCTGGCCCAGGCAGGGCCACTCCTGCCCTGCCACGCTCCCAGCTCTGCTGTTTCCCCACGACTCCCCAGGATCTCTGCTGAGGACAGCTCCTGCAGCAGCAGCTATTGGTGCTTTGCCAGAAACCACCCTCTGCCAGGTCTCTGCCACCTTGGCAGCACCACGGTCACCTCCCATAGCCCACCGGCCTCTGCAAGCCTTGCTTTGCTTCCAGGGTTACCTAAAATTCAGCCTCAATCCACACCACTATGGTATACAACTCACCTGCTCTTCTCAGTCCTAAAATTAAAGCCTCTGGAAATGGAGACTGATGATTCTGGGAGCGTGGAAAAGGATGCTCAAGGGAACTTGGCACAGCCAGAGGGAAAAGTAGATTGGGAATTCTGCAGGGGAGGTTTGCAAAGCTATGCAGTGCTGTCATTTATTAAATGTAAGGAGTTGTGTCATGAGTAACTGCTGCTTCTCTATATATTTCAGGCTCTTTAGAAATGAGAAGAAATAATCTTATTTCAGTGTTATCAGTCTTAAGCCCATGGTGGTGACGCTGGTGAACCCAGGTCTGCGGGATCTGCACAAGGAGCACATACACATTTCTTGTTAAATTTGCTGAAGGAATGCAATTTTAACACTTGTATTTGCCAGAATATGAATGAAAAGAAACATCAAAAGCTGCTTCTCTTCTTTGATATACTTCCAGGGAAGGAATGTTTTATCCCACCTTCCCGCTCAGGGCTGGCAGCCCCAGGGTGCTGCAGGCAGGGCTCTGGCTGGTGCCCTCTGGCCAGCAGTGCTGGATGGGGAGATGCTAACAGTGGAGACTCCTCCCCGATCCCTGCTGAAGTCAAACCATTCCACACCCACTGCTAAAAGCAAGAGGTGTGGGCAGGCAGAGCTTTCCCAGATCAGATCCCACCGTGGTGGTTACAGGAGCAACACGGGTGTCAGGTTGTCCCCTCTGAAGGATTGTCCCCACGGCACAGACATGGGGCACTTGGTGCCGGGATGACCCCTGCGGTCCTCAGCCGGCTCCTGCTGAACGCAGCAGGGGAATGCGGCAGTGCTGGGAGGGCACAGAGTGAGGAGACCCTCTGCTGCCCAGGAGGGAGTCCTGCAGCACCCGCCTGGCCCAGCACTGTACCAGTGGAGGTTCATGTTGGATATCAGAGGAAATCTCTTCTTCCGAGGAGCAGCCAGCACCGCGCAGCTGCCCAGGCGGTGTTGGGGTCACTGTCCCTGGGGCGTTCAGAGCCATGGGGATGCGGCACTGTAGGATGTGGTCAGTGAGCACGGTGGGATGGGTTGGAATCGGGCGTGGGGATCTTAGAGCTCTTTTCCAACCATGGTGATTCTGTGGTTCTTAGGGGACGGGGAGAGGTGGCTGGAGCGCGACGCACCAGGTGCCACCTCTGCCTGGGAGAATTCAGCGCGTTCGAAGGACTGCTTGTTGGAACACCTGAGGAGCTGCGGGCAGCTCAGTGACTGACGGAGCAGCGTTCCAACCCACCCCAGCGGGCCGGCAGCGACGCGCAGCTCCGACAGCCGCACGTTGCGCCGCGCTTCCGCGGGGACTTGGCCGCTCCCGGGGGCGGCGGACGGCCCCCGACCCACGCAGGGTCTTTACATCACCCCCGCTATTTTGGCCCGTCACGGCGCAGCCCGGCGGGGCGATGCCGAGCCACGCCGCCGCACCGCTCCGCATCCCCGCACCGTTCCGCGGGGTGGGCGCGGCCGCGCACGCCCCCGCCGCCAGAAGCCGCTCCGCCCCTTGCGCCGCCACCGCGGAGCGCAGCGCGGTCGCGCACCGGGACCCGCCCCAGCGCCGCCGCCTTTGTGCCCGGCGCCGCCCCACGGAGGAGGCGGATCCTGCGCGGCGGGGCCGGCGGGCGGCGAGCCCCGGGCGCGGGCAGCCCTCGGCGGCGCC
>JAPSGF010000063.1:961091-982677 GCA_035772895.1 Perdix hodgsoniae | reverse complement strand
TCCTTCCTCCCTTCCTCCCCTTTTCCTTCCTCCCTTCCTCCCCTTTTCCTTCCTCCCTTCCTCCCCTTTTCCTTCCTCCCTTCCTCCCCTTTTCCTTCCCCCCTTCCTCCCCTTTTCCTTCCTCCCTTCCTCCCCTTTTCCTTCCTCCCTTCCTCCCCTTTTCCTTCCTCCCTTCCTCCCCTTTTCCTTCCTCCCTTCCTCCCCTTTTCCTTCCTCCCTTCCTTGTCACACAGGCTGCAGGATCCCTCAGATCTCAGTCCCTCCTTCTTGCTCCTCCCACATCACTTTGTCCTCAAATATAAAAAAAAAGCATTCTGACGCCATCTGTTTTGTTCCCAGCACCAAACTGCCATCTTCCCATTGCTGATCTCTGTGTGGTACCACCAGGGGCTGCCCTCTGTCCCCATGGGCTCTTGGCCAGACACACAGGTACAGCCCAGCACCTTCCCTTGGTGTCTCCATGCCTCCGCTCTGCGTGTTGACCAGCTCTTGGTGCCCTCAGCTTAGCTTTGCCTTGGCTGTGAGCTCTGCTGATCCATGGTGCGTGTGTCAGGCATCCCCACCTCCTGGCACACGGAAGCCTTAGCTGTTGTTACAATAAAAATTCTGAAATTTCAAAGCCTGAGTACTAAATTGGTAGCTTTCAGCAGTTCTCTAATTATGTGAGACATTTTTCGTGCTTAACAAATGGTTCTTATTCTTGCCAGCACTTCAACCTGGTGTTCTAGGACTTGTGGGTGTCAGGGAACAGAACATATTTCTGTGTCTGTGAATATGATCCCACACGTTGTCTTAAGTGGGAAAATGTTCGCAGCCCTTATATGGTGAGGGATTTTTTTCTAAGCCCATCAATGCCTTCTGCAACAGCAATGCAGTTCTGTCCTCAGTGCTGTGCAGGCTGGGTGCTGCTGGTGAATTCAAGATACCAAGTGCCCTGTCCTTCACAGAAGCACAGAATGGCCTAGGTCTGATGAGACCTTAAAGATTGTTCAGTTCCAACAAGCTGCTTTGGGCATTGGGCTGCCCAGGGCCCCATCCAGCCTGGTTTTGAGCACCTCCAGAGATGGGGCAGTCCATTGGATCCCATGGTGTAACCTGCTCTGTGGTCTTGCAGCCCACACAGAAAGTGTTGTTAGGGATGGGTGGTGCTTCCTGACCAAGAGAAGGGCAGGAGGGTGCAGCACGTGTTCACCTGGCACTGTGTGTCCCGTTCTGCTCTTCCTGGTGCTGGGATGTTGGTGTGACAGCGTGGTGATGCACGTCTGGGCTGTGCCAGGGGGTCTGTTGCCTTGTGCCTGTAAAATCAGTGGGCTGTCCGAGTGCCGTGGGATGTTCTGCATGGATGCTGCAGGCAGAATGGTGGCAAACTCAAGAAAAAAAGAAGGGATGATGAGTTCTTCAGGAAGGTGGAAGAACGGAGTTATCTTCAAAGGGATTCTGGGGGGAAACACACATCTTTGCTTTTTGCATTCCCACCTGGTGGTGAAACATCCCCCCAAATGCTTTTTGAAATGAAGGGTTTGTGATGGCTGTGCTATAGGGAGGAGCTGGCTTCAGCTCTGCTGGCTGCAAGGGGAGCTGGGGCTGGGTGAGAAGGAAGGGCATGGCCCACGTGGATCCATGGGGGTCTGCAGCTCCACGTCCTCACAGTGCCCTGTGTCAGTCCGTGGGACCACCCCTTCCCAAAGGTCGGTCCTGTGGGTCTGGGTGCTGCAGACGTGTCATGGGGGATGGATGGATGCATGGATGCATGGATGGATGGATGGATGGATGCATGGATGGATGGATGGATGCATTTGTTGTCTCATGGATCGAAGCAGTTGTGATCCTGTGCACACTTGTTGCAGCACAGAGGTAGTTAGGGGCAGTGTTAATAACGTCCCAAGGTTTGGTGGTTTCTTGACAGAGCGTCATCAGAGCAAATGGCTTAGCAACACAAGCAAATGTTTTTGTGTTGAGGATGGGCTTTGTGTATCAAAACCAGTGGGTCGGGGATGCCATCGGTCTGCAATTTCTGGTACCTTCTTGGTGTGACAGTTGGCAGGTGTCACCTTCTGATGGGAAGGAGCAGTGGGAATTTTGAGATGGAACTTAATGCTGATGTTTTCAAACAACTGTTTTTCCCTCATGCACTGCAATGGGCTGCCCAGGGAGGTGGCTGAGACACCATCTCTGGATGTGTTTGGATGTGGTGCTCAGGGACGTGATTTAGTGGAGGGCTGTTAGTTAGGGTAGAATGGTTGGGCTGTTGTTGATCTCCATGATCTAATTCAAGGTCTTTTCCAACCTGAGTGATTCTACGATTCTGTGATAATAGAGTAACAATTTGTAGGAGAGGTACAAGCAAATGGATGTGTCGTCTTTGTAGCCACATAGGGGTGAGCTAACTGCTGGGGTGGTGCTTTGTGAACCAAGTGCAGAAGGTTTGCTCGCATGGAGGACAAAGTGACAATCACAAGGTGCTGTGGGCCTGACCTCGGCAGGGCTCACTGGGTGTGCTGCTCTCCAAACACGCGTGTGTTTGCAAGAAGTCCCCTTAGTGCCTTAAAACGTGGTTTCCTTTATTCATTATTCCAGGGCTGCAGAAGCTGCTGCAGTATTTTTCAAAGTACTGGAGAATTTTTTGTCTAGAAAAGCCACACTTCAGGATTCCTGCAGAAGTGTGTGTGAAAGGCATGCTAAGAAATGAGCACTGAGATGTCTACCTGCACATCGGCTCACAAGTCCATGCACAGAAACCCATTCACAGTGGGTATTTCTGTGCACTCCGCAGGGCTGACTGGTGTGAGAAGCCTTCATCCTGCCTGGGAAAGGCACTCTTTGTAATGGCATGTCATTAACACTCTTCTGCTGAGTGATCATTTCCATTTATAATAGCAACGATATGTTAACTTTGACAAGTTAAGAATTAAGGCAGTAAAAGTGACCATGCAGCAAAGGGCTGCTGGCATTCCTCAGTCACTGCTGCTGGTTTTCAGGGGGCAGACTTAGCACAAAGAGGTGCAGTGCAAAGTGCTTTGTCCCACTTAGCCCTCATCTGAGACATCTGACTTGTGGAGAGTCTCTCTTTGTTATTTCTTGATTAATTGCCCATGGAAGGATGGAAAAATGTTTGGATTTCTCCTTCACTTCCACCCTGCTCCCTCCCCAGTCTCTCAGTTTAACTGCAAACAGCAAAGAAAGGGCTTCCAGCTCAGGTGAGAGCCTGCCCTGCCCGCGCAGCCTGCGCCATGCGGTAACTCAGAGCGCTGCTGAATTTATGGCCAATGTGCAGCACATGGAGCCAAATGGGATTGCACTGCTTGGAGCCAGGCTTGGCTCTGCTCCACTGCTGTCTTTAGGAGCGCTGATGCGTGGTTCAGACTATGGCAAGTTAGAGTGCTCCTGGGGTTTCTTTGTTGCCTTATGTGGCGATGTTTTGGTAGGTTCTGTTGTTGTTGTGCTGTTGTGTTTTGGCCACTTTCAATACTGCAGGTCGTCTGTTGGCAGAAGGGCTCCTCTGTAGCCATCCTTCTCCCCACTGCTGCCATCCCGGCCCTGCCCAGAGCCGCCTTACCTGGGGAATGGTGTGAGCAGGGGCTGGAGCTGTGCAGGACTTGCACCTTCTTCTGTGTGAGCTGTGAGCCACCTGCCCCGTGGCTTTGGTAGATCTGCGCCGTGTTCCCTCCCTCTGCTGTGACCCACTTAGTTGCTCCTCACTTGGAAGTGATACTCTTGCCTGTCCTTTTAGCCCTATTTTGAGCATTTTCCTTATCTAGTGTGTCCTTTCCTTTTACTTCAATGAGGGGATCGTTTTTATAACTTTAGAATAGCTCTGGGAAGCCTGAAAGAGAAATAGTGTGTCCTTGCTGAAATATTCTGCATATTTCTGGTCCATTAGTCTGAATGTTCCGACTTTGTCAGCACGGGGTGAGCGGCATGAAAAACACATAGCTGGTATTAATAGGAAGATGAGAGTAAGAGAGTGTGTTGAGTTTGTGCTTGGTAAGAAACGCGCACCCGAGGTGTGGTGCTCTTTGAGAGAGAAGTTCCTAGATGACAGGAAAGTAAAAAGAGGAACCATTGTCTTTCTAATGAGCTGATAAGTCTGAATGTTAAATCATCTCAAGGAGCCGCCCCAGCCTTCAGCCATGCCCTCCCCCTCTGCCTTCCAGCACGGAACTTGCCGCTGCCTTTTGGTGGGGTGCGGGAACAACGCCCAGCGCTGAGCACAAAAGCCGTGCTTGGCCCTCGTCTGCAGCACACAGCCCGCGTGGATTTTCGTGTATAAATGCATCCAGGTATGCAGAACACAGAGTGCACCCATAAACATCTGAATTCACCTTGATTGCAGAGACTGCTCCGCGCTTACCTTCCATTCCCACAACAGGACCTGCGCTCCTGCGAGCAGCAAGCAGAAGCAGCGCTCCTCTTTCCAACCCTCCCAGCACGTGGCAGTGCCACGGCTCCTTTTGCCCCTCCTCTGGGCGTCGCTTCCCTCCGACGGCGGCGTGCGGGAACAGACGGACGTGGGAGAGGGGCGGGCGGCTGGCAGCGAGCGGCCGGTTTGCGCTCAGCCGCCTCGGGCTGCAGGCCGTGCGTGGGGTCCGCGGCGCCGCGAGGCGGTGCGGGGCGAGGAGCGCAGCAAAGGGAGCGGAGGGCTGCGCAACTCCGGGGCGGCGGGGGGTTGGTGCTCCTCGTCGCTTCTGAGAAGGCATTAAGCAGCGCGTGTGGCTCTTTGGAAGGATGCGTGGTGGTGATGAGTTGCTTTTTTTCTCCCTGGTGTAGTCACAATTTCTGCATTATCTGCATCATTTTTTTTAGAGGAAGCACAGTGCTGGAGGTGGGGAGGACGTTTCTTCTCAGCGCAGCTAGCACAAATGCATAAGCAGACCCTCTCGGGTCTTTACCTGACCTGCTCTCTGGTGTCGTGGAGGAGGTGGCACATCAGCCAAACATCGGATGCTCAGCAGATTTTTTTCTGGGTAGTAATCGCTCCTTGATAACTATTCTCTTCTGGAGACTGGGGACAAGGTGGGAAGGAGCAGTTCTCTGCCTGAGGTACTCATGTCTGCTGCTCTCCCATTTTGAAACCATCACGGTGTGGCCATCCATCAGGCTCGAGCTTTCTCCCACCCTCCTGAAAATCCAGGTGCATTTGACCGAGATGTGTGAAAGGGTGCAGCCTGGGGAACCCCATGGACACGGACAGGGGTGGGTGAGGGACAGGCTTGGGACAGTATGGTTACAGCATGAGGGTTCCATAGGAGCACAGAGAGCCCTACAGGGGTCTGGCTGGCTCAGAATATTAACATTAACACGTTCCTTGAACAGGGATGAGGAAGCTGAGAACTCTGTGCTTTTCCTTTGCTCTGGCTCCCATGCCTCCACCTGCTGTGTGTTCGTAGCTGAGAGCCAGCAGTGCCCATGCAAGTGCTGCATCCTGGTGCTGGGCACAGAGGGGCCTTTGGGGCTGCAGGAGCCCGCTGTGCCCCACAGTGCTGTCCCAGGAGGGTGCTGGGAAGCCGCGTGCTGGGAAAGCTGTGGATGTTGGGTCAGTTTCCCTTGTTTTCAGACGTGAACTGTGATTTAGTATGATTATTTGTTCCCTAATAAATTGCGCGGAGCTCATCTCAGCATCAAAACACATTAAGCTTTTTGCTCTGATGTCCATTACACAGACTAATTTAATTCATTTTAGGAAGAAGTTCATGACCAGATGCACGAGATGTGGCTGCTAGATATCATGGAGCTTGTTTTGCACCTTGGATTTACTGAGAAGGTCAAATCCTGTTTGTTTCTTATCCTCAGTCCCCCTGGGGGGGTTGGACTCGATGATCTCTCGAGGTTCCTTCCAACCCCTGCGATTCTGTGGTTCTTCATTTAGCTGAAGTCAGCAGAGCTGCAGAGATGTGAATGAAAGTAGACTCACGTGGTATGAGAGCAGTACGGGAGTGAAGGTGGGCGCACATGAGTGAACCTGCCTGGGAAGGCCATCTGCCCATGTGCGTCAGTCACCGAGGCTGGAAAAGCCCTCCAAGATCCCCAGCCTGCCCCCACCCCCACCGCCCACATCCCTCAGTGCCACATCTCCACGGCTCTGAACACCCCCAGGGATGCTGACCCCCCACCCCAACCTCCTGCCAGGAGCTGTAGGCAGTGATGAGGTTCCCCTGAGCTTCCTGTGCCCCAGATGAGCACTGCAGCCCCACAGCGCTGTGCCTCGGACCCCTCACAGAGTCGCTGCCTTTCTTGGCACTCAGTGCCTTTCTGGCAGTGAGGGGCACAACCCCAACACGCTCATCTTACCAACGCTCCCAATGTTTCTGCTGGAACAGCTGCTCGTTAGCTGATGGAAGTAGCTAAAACAGGAATTTGAATTGAAATGGAATTAAAATACAGAGTGGTGCCTACTGACACTGCTTAACCGGAGATATAACAGGAATGCCGATTATTATTTAGTGAGTGAAAGAAGCTTATTAGCAGGCTTCATCATGATGCTGTTCTGGAGATGAGTGTGGTTCATTACTGAAGCTCCTTTGAAAGCAAAGGTAGTCTGCAGCTACACACAATTTAAGGTCATTCTCCCTCATTTTGTCTCTCCAGTTTTTGCTCTTCTTGCTGATTTTTCCACGCTGTGCTAGGACAAATGACAGATTTCCATGGCAACCCAGCGTTAGGTCAGCTCGCACACGAGGGCCTGCATTGCTCTGCGTGGGAGCCATGCTGTCCTCCTGCTGCTGCCCCGTGGCAAACCTGGCTTTATTTTGCATCTTTTCTCCTTGCAGATTCCTGTGGATGTGCCATCCCTGCCCATTTCATTTTTATTTTACCGTCATGATGACTTTACAATATCAGCAGTGGTTTGTAATTGATGTCCTGGAGCAGTTTTATAACTTTGTGATATTTTAGCATCCTTTATACCTGTGATGTGGTGTTGGTCACCAAGAAGAGCAAAAGCTGTATTTTTTTGTAATCATTCAAAGAGTCTGCCACAACACGGATTGCAGGACTCAATGCAGGTTGCAAAATGCTGTGCATAGAAAATCCGCCTCTGCTGTGGTCCATGCAGCACAGCATCAATGGTGTTGCATAGGGGGCTCAGTGAAGTTGCTGGAATTGCTTCTGCAGCCTCTGTATGGGCATACTGGTGAATATATCTTACTTTTATCCTGCTGGGTGCTGCTGGATTCATTGCATGTGGGGCCTGCTGGCTCACTCATTTACTTTTCCCTTTCAGCAGTGTAAATCCAGTTATTTCTTGGGAGTTACTGCCCCCCTCCTGGCACACAGGGGTGCATGGAATCGCAGCAGCCTGCAGGCAGCCCAGGAGTGCTGCACAGACCCTTGGGGCTGCCTTGTGGGCACAGCAGTGACCCAGCACACAGGGCATGGTGTGACCTACCTGGGCTGGTGCAGCTGGCAGTGTGCAAGCGGAGCCCCAGCAGACATTGATGCCACTGAAGTAGCGTGGACAGAATTCCTGAGTGGCTTTCGATGGCTGATCCCTCAGCTGTGTTTTTGCTCGCCCTGTGCAGTTTGTTAATGCGAGAGAAATAATGCCTTTCATTTCATTACCTCTGTTTGTCTGGGGTTTGGCTTGTTTGTGTGAGTATGTGTGATGTCTCAAATCGTGACAGTGGTAAGGGAAGTCCCAAATACCTTAATTCTCCTAAAACCCCTGAGGGGAAGACAGAGAATTATGAGTCCCTTCATGCTTTCAGAATCACCAACAAACTGGAACCCGATCCGGAAGTTCAGCGAGGTCACTGGCACCTGCATTGACTTGCATGAGGTTTGCATCAGGCTGCCAGTGCTTGCTTATTTAGCACAGCTCTATCAGAAGCTGTGTTCTGGGCAGAGCCCAATGCAGCTTTTCAACAAATGCAGCTTTTTCACAAAACCTACGTTTGTACATGAGGTGGTGTTACAGTGTGATTGAAGCATAGAACAAGAGACCATTCAGAGATGCCTTTGACAGCTCCAAAAACGATTCTGCACATAGTTATGCCTGCTTTCTCCTGATAGTATTCCAGGTTTTGCCCCACAGTTTTGTTTGGAAGCATCAGTTAGGACTCAGTGCCTGTAAAACCCAGTGTTGCTTGGCACTGGTGTGTGGAGAAGGAAATAGCGTCTCCTTACCCCATGTTCAGCTGGGTTATCAGCAAAAATGAGAGTAGAGGGGAGAAAAGAGCACGCTGTCTGAGGAGATGAAGAAATCTGCTTAGAAAACAAGGCTCTGCTCCACAACACAGCTTAACGTAGATGAACGCTGCTCATCCCTTTGGGTGACAAGTGCAGGTCCTCGGCGTGAGACAGCAGTTCTGGCGTGGTGGCTGTAAGCCCTTCTGCATAAGGTGACCTCTTTCCTCCTGGTTTCCCTTTTAACACCAATTACGAACCAGATTGCTCGCTGGCTGCTTGTGCCAGGCCCCTCCAGGCACAGTGACAGCTCGGAGGCAGCCCAGCTCCATGCTGCTCCTATTTGCAGCCTTGTTGTGCTGGGACAGTGCTTGGCCCAACCCAAGCCTGGCTCCCAGGGCCCTGGGGGCTTATTGCAGAGCTGATAGGTAGCTAATGGAATCATAAAATCATTCAGGTTGGAAAAGCAGGAGCCGTGAGCTCCTCAACGTGGGTGTGAAGGGTGCTGTGAGATGACTCCTGGAGGCTGGTTGGTGCTGGGGATGGGGCCCTGCTCCGGGCTGGCAGCGTCTCTGATGAGCAGAGAGTGCAGAAAACAGCATTGGGGAGCTGGCCTGAGCTGTCAGCTCTCATGGCGTGGAGCTGTGGTGGCTTGGGTGTCTCCTTATCTGTGCCTCTGTGTCCATTTGCCTGACTTACTCTCCCTACCTTCAGCAGCAGGAAAGCGCTTTGAGCCGCGAGAAGCCTAACGGTTGTGGGAAACCCTTGAAGCTCTGCCAGTACTTTTTAATAGATAATAGCTGGATCTTTTCAGTATTTTTAATGCCGCGTTCATTTCTTGATGAGCAATTCAGGGCTGCGTTCCGCTGTTCTGTCCTGACGCTCGGTGCATTACTTGCCTCAGACTGGCACTGCTGTGCCAGTGACAGTGCAGGGGAGCACCGAGGCTCTGCCAGCAGCGTGGTGCAGCTCTCGTGTCAGCCAGAGCGTATTCCAAGGCTCGAACACGACGACTAAGTATTTTAGCAGTCTGGACCCACTAGTTTTTTTTTCTTTGAATGTAAATTGCCATCAGAAGATGCTGGTATCTAAAAATATTTGGGATCCAGCAGCTGGACCCTTTGGGCTTGGTCAGAATGACCTTTGTTGTTAGTTGAAGGTATGTTACGTTGAGCTCGGTGGCTGAATGAGTGTTTTTTACATATTCTGAGCCCTTCCACCTGAACATGACAGCTGTACCCTGCAGCCCTGCCAGCCGCGGGGGGAGCAGCACGCGGTGCCCTGAGCACCCCATGTATGGCACCAGGTGGGACAGGAGCTGGCATCCAGCTGAGCCGCTGCTCTCCACGCCCTGCCAGGTGCTCCCCTGGGCGGCAGCTTTGCCCTTTTCCTGCTCTCTGCCATTAAAAATAATTGTTTCTAATCTTGAAGATTTTACTCAAGGGACGTTTTGCCTTGACGAGATTCTCGTGAAAGCTGAACTCAGTGCCTTTGGACTCAGTGGATGAGGGAGGGGGGAAGGGAACCAAAATTAACAGTGTGATATTTAATATTTAAGCACACTTTAAATGTCATTTGGTGGACCAGTATAATTATTATATAATTTTTTTAAACAATAATTAATTACTATTGGAGTAAAGATACCTGCAGCATTCTTCATAATGGACTTCTTTTGAACTGAACAATGTGTTAAAGCATTTAAACAACCTCAGAAGTGATCTGCAGCCACTGTAATTGTCTCAGCAAGGCTTTATTGATTTTAACAGTTTACAGTCATACTTCTAATTCGACCTCTTTTAAAAATCTTCTTCCCAGTTTTGGTGGAAGGAAACTTTCTCCTAGGAAGAGTGAAATTGCCATAAAAGCCATGTTATTAAGTTCTCTGTGTATTTAATTTCACTCATTGCGCTGGTTAATTGCAGCCTTGCAAGACAATGGCACGTCCCACTCATGTACAGGATTTATTGTAGCTGATGGATGTGTAGGGAAGAGGCTGCAGATGTGTCAGTAACGTCTGTGGCTCTGTGAAGCTGACACACGTAGAGTTAAAAGGAGTTCCAGATGAGGGGGCATCGCTAAATGTCCTTCTAACTAACTTCTAACTTCATCCTTCTGGGCCAGAAGGAGGGAGGGCAGCTCCAGGACTGTGCTGCTCAGCCCAGGGATGGGGTTCAGGATTCTTCCACTATTCTTGTTCGCTTTCCTCTTGAGCCAAATGGATGCATCTTATCTGCCACAAAGTCATGATTAATGAAAGACCTACAGCCCAGTTCAGCACATCTGAGCATTTCTCACTGCTTTAATTGACTTACCCAGCATCCAGCGTGACATGCTGCACTTGGATGGGTTCCTTTAGTTCCCGCCCTTGGAACGGTTCTTTTTCTGCTAACATCTCACGTTTGACGTTGAGTCTCTTGAAGCTTTATTAGGAAGAAATGAGCTTCCATGAGATCTGAGCCGAGCAGAATGGAGATTTGGATCTGATCCTAATTTGAGGGAGCGCTGTTGCAGCTCCCGCTCGGAGGCGCGGCTCTCATTAATCAACCCTGCGCAGCCTGCATGGCCACAGCCTCCTCCTGCAGGACGTCTGTCAGCTGCAGGGCGTGCAGACAGAGCGGGCTGATGGCTTCATTCTGAGTTTCATCATCTGTTTTTATTCCAAACGCTGTAATACCCCAAACAAACGTTGCAGTCTGCTGCCCCAGAATCGTAGTGCAGCACAGTGCCCGGACAGCAGCGGGGACTCCTCTCCTTTCTCCGCACCGTGCAGTTCCCTCGCTGTTCTCAAGTGTGCAGAGCAGTTCTGTGCAGATTGCAGCCCTTTCGTGTAGCTTTATTGCCTCTGATACACACCTGAGCTGTTCTGAATGTGGCAGAGAGAGAATGCTGATCTGTCTGTGGACACTTCAGGTTCCACAGGTCTCTGGGATCACAACTTCCACCTCTAAATTCCCAGTTTCTGTAGTGTACTTCATTGCACAGGTTCAGTCTATAACGCTGGAGAGTCTTTTACCATTGATCACCTCTGTTTTTATTGCACACAAACTTTGAGTCTCTGCAAAGATTTCTTGTTGGTGAGATGAACAGCCTTTCCTGCTAGAAAGTTCCTTTCTGGTGCTCGATTGGTCTCCTGTCCCTTCCCTGAACTTCATCCATTTTTTTTCCCATGCTTTTCTTTAATTGTGGGCACGAAGCCCAGAGTTAATAGAACCTCTCTATTCCAATACACTGTTGCCTTATTTACACTTCCAAGGGCTGCAGGAGTTCATTGCACCACATGATTGCGCTGTGATTTCCGTAACCCCTGCCTGGTGAAGCTCGCTGCTTTCCGTGCCAGATTCCTCTGCTGCCCCGGCTCTGCTTGCACTGCTTGTGCTTCTTGTGCACCAGCAGGGCAGTGCTTGGGCGCAGCGTAACGTGTGCTCATTGCTTGTTCCTTCTGGTCCGACCAAGGACAGTCACCTGCTCCCTTTGTTATTTTCAGCTCAGCTATTTTTAATTCCCTTGCACATAACGGTTTCATGCCTTATGTCATTGGAGAAGTGGTGAAGTAACAAAAGGCCGAAGTCTGGGGCTTGGATTCAAACCACACTCCTGTGCTGGCTCTCCATTGACAGCTGGGCTCCTGTTCTAAAGTTTTCTGTTGTCAGTTTCAAGTCCACTTGCTGTAATGTCCTGGTTTTGTAACGCTCCTCTTTGTCTTTCAAAAGCCTTCCAAAGGCAGCAAATCCAGCGCCTGCTGGCTGCACTGCATTACCACTGGCACTGTTATCCCTGTACCTGCAATCCCAGCAGAAGAAATTTGCCTGGCTAGCCCGATGCAGTGTTTTTAATTCACGCATGTACTGGTGCTTACTTTGTTAAGCCTCTGTAATTCTTTATAAATAATGTTGCTCACTGCTTATTCCATCATGCCGTGCAGGATCGGTGTCAGGCTGACAGCCTGTAGCTGCTTTTTTCTCCATTACTCACTGGGTTCAGCAGCTGCTCGGTCCGTTCTGATTCTCACCAAGGACCTGACGTATGTCATATAAGAGGTTATTGTAGTTTTGTCTGTAACCAGCTGGTTTGGAGCATGAGGACTGATGTCAAAGACTCCTGAGGACGTTGCCTTTTGCAAAGGAGTAGAAATGCACGGAGAAGGATGGCCTGATTGGTCCTTCTGAAATAAACCCTCAGGTTCCCATCAATTAAGCCCCTGTTGGACTGCCCTACAGAGGCAGCAATATATTCCTTGCTCCAATAAGCCATCAGTTTCTTTTACTTGTACGTTTGTTCCGAACAGCAGCACTGAGCACCAGGAGGCTGTTGGGCTGGGCGGCTCTGAGCCGGCGCTGGGCAGTGAGCAGTTCTGCAGGGAGCCGCGCTGTGCCGCCCCCCCGGCTGCTGGGAGCTGAGTCTGCTGGGTCTGCAGGGCAAGAAAATGCTGTTCTAAGAAAGGAAGAGAAATCCTCCTGGCTGCTCAGCGACTGAAAATACTCTGCAGCTCCTGCCGGGCTGTGCTGAGGTGTGCTTTGGTCGCAGGGCACCATTTTCCATGTTTCTCCAACGTTTGGTGAAACTGAGAAATTGATGTGAAGCTGAAGCTCTGGGTCTGTCTGCTGGAATAACGCAATGCTGGGCTCCTCTCCTACGGCGGCTGCTCTTGGTTGACGTTGCCATGGCGTGGGCAATGCGTTGCACAGAAACGGCTCTGAATTGCAGAGCTGTCATCTGCACACCGTCCCAAAGGAGGAGACATTGGAAACACGCTGCCCTGCGCCTGGGCTCACCACGTGTTTCTGCGGTGCTCTGAGCCTCGCCGTGCTGAGCAGAGCGAGAGCGGCGCTCCAGCTACAGAAAACTCTGCTGATTAGGAGACATGATAGAAACATAATCCCAGAGCAGTGCCAGGGAAAGGGAAATGTGTCCTTTTTACTTTTTCATTTTGTAACTGAGCTGCTGAGAACAAGGGGAGTGGGAAAGAAACTCATTCTCAGACATTTCGTCTGTTACTGCCATCATCCTTGCAAAAGCAAGTTCATTGCTGGCATTTCTGTGAGATGAAGAGGGCAGAGATTCCTATAGGAAGCAAAGTAAGAGAGAAAGGGAAGATTTCATTTTATCTTTTCCTGTGTCCAAAGAGAAGAGTAACCTCAGGGCAATCAGTTTCCAGATCCCCAGAGATTAATTGGAATAATTAATGATAAATATTTTGGCTACATGGAGTCTACACAGGTGTTTTGTCTGCATTATTGTTATCTTTTTATCCTTTGTTTCAAGCTTTGCTTGTCAGCTTTGTTTAAGTGTTGGTCGAGCTGTCGGTGTGGTCAGTTTGAAGCGGTGCTCTGGTTAACCAGCCCAGCCCAGGCGACTCCCGTCCTGCCTCCATGCCTGGCACTGCCCGTGCTGGGAGGTGGTAAGGGCCTTCCTGGTGTGCTCTGATGGGAGCCCCAGACTCTTACAAAAGTTGTTTTTCGTTTGTTTGTTTGATTAAAAAAAAAAAAAAAAGGAATTGCTGTATCCATGTGATGGCATTCATCTAAAAGATCAGATTTTTATTCTCAGGTTTTTAGTACCTCTGGAATTTGAGAATGGGAGGAGAGGGGCAGGATTCTTCACCCCTGTCACACCTGCATTTTGCTTTTCTGAGTGCTGGTTCCTCCCCAAGAACCGCTCTGACTGCACTGAGTTCCCTTCTGAGTTGCAGCCTGTTTCCCTTTCTGCCGGGTGGAGCATAAACCACAAACCTGAGGCGTCCCATGTCTTCCTTGTCTGCACTATACGGGTACTGGATAGCTGGTTAGCTCACAGTGAGCACATCTATATTAAAAAAATACAGTGTGGGACTGTCTGTACACAGCTGAGAGCGCCCAAAGTTGCACAGTGGCCGGGATGCTTTGCAGCTGCCTCAGGTCTGTTGTGTGGGCAGCCCTGTGCTGGCTGCCCCAGGGCGCAGTGCTGGGCAGTGCTGGCATGGCAGCGCAGCTCCGCAGTGCCAGGCAGTGCTGGTTTGGAGGCACAGCTCTGCAGGGCCGCCTGGTGCTCTGGCACTGGTGCACGGCAGCCCTGTGGCTGCGGGCAGCTCTCTAGGAACCGTGCTGGAGGCAGGCAGCCTGGCTGAGAGCTTTCCTAGAAGTCCTTCAGCCTGGCTGAGGGCAGGCAGCCCCGGGCAGGTCACCTCTCCCTTTCCCTGTCTCTTCTTCATGCCCTGTCCTCTTTGCTTGGTAACAGGAGCATCCTTTACAGGTCCAGCTAGCGTTCAATTATTGCTGGCAGCCGTGAATGTTAAATAACATTAGAAAGCATCTGAGACAGTGCAGAAATCCAAGTGGTGAAGTAATTCTCCTTTTGGATCTGACCCAGAACTTCTAGTCAGTGCCTTGTGATGTGTGTGAGGAGAATGTCAATCGCTTGGAGCAAATGGCTGGTGACAGATACACATGCACATCCACAGCCCCAGAGTGCTCAGAGTTACTGAGGGCTCGGAAACGAACTCATGAATGGCTGCTTTTTAGCTGGCCTGTGATGGAAACAAAATGGATCATTAATATTTAACATAGAACCTGATCTTTTTTTGTTGTTTTTTTTTTTGACTGTGAGTTGAACTTCTTTTTTATTGCCAGCTGGAGCCGGCGCTTTTGTGGGAGAGTTGAGATGTTTGCCGCTTTTCAGATTAGGGCAGCGTGGCAGGGCTGGGAGCGGAGCAGGGCAGCCCCGGAGCAGCGCTCTCAGAAGGGCTGCGCTGCCGCTCTGCGCTGGGTGAGGCTGCTGAGCGGAGCAGCCGAGCAGACATGCGTAGCCAAAGGCAGTTTCTGATGTTCGGTGGGGGTTTTACAGCAGCGGATGAAGATGGACTGTGCCAAGTGATAGAATAGTCTGTCATTTCCTTTAGAAATCTGGAGTGTGACATAGGATGCATCACATCTCTGCTGCTCGTGGCTGGGGGGAGAAAATAGGAGCTGGCAGCTGATGGGAGAGCTGGGGATGTGCTGCAGCATTGTGAGTCTGCTGATCACATTTTTGATGATGGCTGTTGATCACGACATAGGTTTGTAATGTAGTTTAAATTGATGACAAGTAAATTGCGTATTGAATCGGCTCTGTGGTGTCTCTCTGTGGTTTCCTGTGTGACAGGAGAAAGCCATGGTGGTTTACAGAAGTCCTTTGTGTGATCCATTGCAGCGCTGTTGAGCCGCATCGTTCATTTTGCCTTGAGTGGGGCTGACACAGCGCAGTGCTGGGCCTCAGCACGGCCCTCAGCTGCACCCACACCGCCCCACGTACACCACTGCTGTGGGACCTTCTGCACCTGACCTCTATTGCCCTGCCTTCTGGAAATACGGATCTCCTTCAGTGGGAGAGCCGCTCTCCTCAGGTGTCCCAGGGGCTGAAACCCACCAAGTCAGCCCAGAGGCTTGAGAGCTGCGAGGTTCCACCTGTTCTGTAAGAGGGACCCCTGTAATTCCCATTACTGTCACCTGCAGTTCTGCATAGGCGGCGCACAGGGAAAAAATCAAGAACTTGGATATTGTTAATGTCAAAATGAAGTTATTGATGTCTTTTAATTCTTAAGCAACAGATATTGAGCATTGCTGCAAAAATGATTTTTGTTTTCTGCAATGTCTCCCCAGTTACAGTGGAACAAATCTTTGTATAAAAATACGAATACCTTGAATACCTTGGTATTCGTAACGAGAAGTAATAAATGCGTACAATGTAAGTAATGCAAAAATGTAAATACAAACACAGAGATTTCATACGATGGTGGGGTCACATCCCTGCGAGTGTTCCGGGGCTGTGGCAATGAGGGCTGTGGGCTGGGGGGTCTTAGAGGGGGCTTTTCCAACCTGAATGACTCCATGTGATGTGGCAGTGTTCTAGCCATACTGATGGCCCCGGCTGGTAGTGAGGAGCACTGAATTATGAGTCAATTTTACTCTGTTTTTTAATTAAATGAAAGCTAAATATAAATTCTGACAATCGTTAATCAACAGTTTGATGAAAAACTATTAACATCAGAAATCGATGTCGGGGGTAGTGGGGAGATGTTGGGGGGTGTTTGCCAAGTGCTCCCCATTCAGCAGGGGTTGGGTTGGTGCCGGCAGTCTCTCTCTCAGCACCTTGGTTGGTTTGTCAGTAATGTGGGGTTGTTCTGGGTGTCTGTGGGCACCGCTCCAGTGGTTTCAATGAGGGAAATCCGCTCCGTGAGGCTGGAAACCCGCAGTGAGGCGGGCCTGCTCAGCAACCCGTGGCTGAGGCACAGCAGTGCAGCCAACCGTGCTGCCCGAGCAGTGCTGCTGGAGCCGATAGCCCCTGGGCCGGCAGGAGAGATGGCTGCACTCGGAGAACGTGCAGGTCGTGTCAGCCCGCTGCGTCGCGGGGAGCAGAGCGGCCCTCTGCCTGCAGGGGATGGGGCTGAGCGGGGCCACCGACAGCTCTGGTGCCATTGCAGCACTGAACACCAGCGTGGGACAAACCAGCGTGCCTCCAAGTGCCACACACCACGCACACTTTGAAATAGATACCGGTTTAATTAATTAGTGGAACAGTTTCAATCGAGAAATTCAATCAGGGATGGAGCTGGCTGCGTGCTCACATCTGTGTTTCCCTGATGTCAGCTAAAGGCTCCGGGATGGAAGCCCCGTTGATTTCATTTGGCTCTCTGTGGTCTGACGGTCCCACAGCACAGAGCTGTACCTGCTGGTGGGGGGACCCTCTGTGAGTGATGGAGGTGTGGGTGCTGGGCAGCACCTGCTGCACGCTGCCATGTGCTGCAGGGCCAGGAATTGGTGCAGGTCTCCAGATCTCAGCCGCATGCCTTAGCTGTGAGGTAGCATTTCCTTCCTGCCCTGATTTAAGCTGTTCAGGTGTGCTTTGCTTCAAGAAATAACTTCCTAATGTGAAAGGATTGCTGTTTTGTCAGTGTGCCAGAGATGAACAGGGCACAAAGATAATTGTATACGTGGACTAAGAAAAAGAAAGTCAGGCTATTGTGTGATCACAAAGTTAGGTGGCTGATTATTCTGCTAAAGATGCATTCATTCTACTTGAGAGCCTCTGATGAAAGTGAAACTATGGACAGATCGTTTTATCCGTTCCACAGCAAAAATGTGATCTGACAGCTCTGTTGTGCAAATTAACTGTATTTTCCTGATCTGTGACCTCTGACATGACTGCAGCAGCTGTCGCAAGTCGAGCCCCCAGGGGGCCGCGCTGGTCTTGGGGTGGCTGAGGGTGGGCAGCTGGAGGAAGGCCTTGTGTGAATTGGCCATGCAGCGATGGCTGCTCCAACCCTTTCCTCATCTCCTCTGAGCAGTGTGTGCTCAGATACACGCGTGTGCAACCCTACGAACACTGCAATCCCAGCAGCTGCGGTGGCCTGGGGATGGAGGTGCTGTGTGTGTGCGTGAGGCTGTTCTGTGCGGGGGGCTCATGGAGTCGCTGCATTGACTACTGAGTGAAGCCAGCAGGGAGGAATGCTGGCATTTCTGGTGCAGAAAATATTGGAGTCAAAATCTAATGGGCTAAACTGGAGGAATAAATCTGTGCTTGGTTTGCTTCCAGCACAGGTTCCCACAGGGATTATCTGAATGTGTGAATATGAACATGTCTGCTTCTGTGTCTGTTTTTGTTCTGGTTTGCTGTGTTTGAGGAGGGGAAGAGGCTGTGGTGCATCAGAAGGACAGCGGTGCTGCAGGCAGGGAGGCCCTGGGCCGTGTGCTGGAGGGCTGAGTTGGCCCCTTCCTGCACGAGTCCACAGGTCCTCCCCATGGTGGGGGCCTTGAGTTGCAGACCCATGCTTGCATCTTGCTGCAGGCAGGGCCAATGGAACAGCAGTGCAAACACATTCCAGAGCCGTCATTAGGAAGTCACAAAAGTCCATTTATTCATTGTTTTTCTGGGCGGCACCATACAAAATTTTGGGTTAAAACAGGAGTTGAGTGATTTCACGTACCCTAAGCATGGCTGGTTTATCAGTCCTGTTCAGCCCAGTTACCTTCATCGTTGGAGTGCTCAAGAAAGGAAGATCTTATTAGATATCTTTTATCTTAGATTTCTCTCTCTGCTTTTTAAACCTGAGCTGTTAGTTTTAGCTCAGTACACAGGTGGTTTCATAAGGTTTCAATAGCACATAGGAGGGCTTGCTAGCAGAAGCAATGGAGCGCTGTTAATCTTGGAGTGATATATTGCCTGTGTCAGAAGGAACATCTGCACAACGGGGGAAAAAAATGTATGCACTTTGGAAATGGGAGCTAATGAAGTGAAATTAGGAGACTAAAACATGAGCGATAGCCCAGAATTCCAGTGGGAGCCCCAGCCTTTGGCACAGGATGAGCGCTGCCCTGCTGTGTGCTGCCTGTGGCTGCTGGCCTGGGCTGAGCATCATGGAGAGCTGCTGGCCTGGGAGCAGTGAGCAGGCTGCCCTCAGCAGAGGTGCTTTAGCTGTTAACACTTGGTTGCTTTCTAGCAAACAACAGTAACAACAAAAGAACAGAAAAAAAGGGTAAAGGAGTAACTGTCTAGCAATGGCTTGAGCTCTGCATTTTTCCCTTTCTTTCACCTTGATGGTGTTTGTTGTTATGGTTTTCTACAGACAGTACAGCTGTGAAGGGTTTTTTTAATGAAGGATCCCACCACAGCATAAACCCTTGAGAGCATCTGGAGGTGAAAACAAAATGTGGCATGCTGGTAGGCCAACAGAAAATACTTAAAATGCACATACTACAGTGACTTGGGGTTCTGATAGCACTATAGGTGCTTCCTCTTTTTATTTCCTCCCTGTGTGAAATAAAATCCTGCCTGGGTGGGGAATAACGAGGCCAGCTGCTGCTCTCAGCTGTGTGCTGCAGGGGTTGTGGTTGGGCAGCACTCCTGGACCAGAGAGCATCCTGAGTGGGGTAAGTTCTTGGATTCCTGAGTAGAGCACGAAGACTAAAGTCATGGCTGATGTGTTCTATCTGCTGCTAAAACCTGAGCATTCCTTTGTGGCTCTGTTGTTAGTACAGTAAATATAGGAGTAGGCAGAATTCCTGCTAGCGGGCTGCCAAGTGTTTATCTGCAGTTTCCCTGTTTGTTACCACGAGCTTCAGAGGAACTTAATTATGGTTCCAAACCCATTTAGTCATCAGTTCCTTTCATTTTCCTATTACTTCCTTTTCTTTATCTGTTCTTTTTTTTTTAATTAAAAAAAAGCATAGGATAAAGTGCACTCCCATGCAGTAAGTACTGCCAACACAGTTACTTTTATACCCTGCTGCAGCAATCAGAACTATAATTTATTTTACTTCAGAATTAAAGAAATGGGAAAACAACTCCCCAGATGTGCTGTTATTAATCTGAGCATTGTGAAGCACAAAGCTGGAGCCAAATGCTGGGTAACAATGTTGAAAAAGCTCAGACCGTGCCCTGTGTCAGGGCCTGGCCGTGTTCGGGTGCTGATGCTACTGATGGTGCTGATCCCTTCAGTGATCTGGGAAAAATGTGGCTAGGTGATGTAATTAGGGATGTGGGTTTTTGTTGTTGGGATGTAAATGTTAGCAACGCTCTGGGGCAGAACTTGTCAGAGTAGAACCCAAAGACTGAGGAAGATGTGTGACACGTGGAGGTGAAGCGGCGGCTTGCTGCTGTTGGTCCTGTTGGGATTTCCTCAGCTAATTGGGAGTGGGCTTGGGAAGCTCTGTGGGCCCTCTGGGACGTCTTACCCGTGTCACAGTGCGGGCTGCTGACCCTCATTTCTTTAGCAGAAGTTTGGAAATGCAAGGCGGGCTGAGTGCTGTTTTATTATAGGAGCAGCCAGTTTTTCAGGTTAACTTTGACGTACTCACCGTTGCTACAGAAGCTTTATTTGGGGCACCTCTTACCCTTTAAAATAACCAGTCATCATTTCTTTGGTTTTACATCATCATCCTTACACATCACCTGCTGTCATGAAAAAGATTTAATTTCCACGTTATCCGCTTTTCAGGAAATGTCCCAGTATAACTTTGTTCGATTTCCCACGTGTTCTAAAATTTACTCATGAAAGTTATGATGACATAAAGGTGGCAAAATGGCTTTAAAAATCTTTTTGTCAGTAATCATGGAATCTATTTTCCTGGCTCCCATGCCCTGCCTTTAGCCACAGCTCAGATCTGCAGCCTGGATGTGCCTTTCATCCATGCTTCTTTCCTTCCCCACTCCTTTCTTATCAGACTGTTAAGCAGTCATCTTTCACCTAGAGAAAATGCTGACTAATTTCTCGCTATCCACTTTTCTCTCATTCCTCTAATTTTCCATAAGCTTTCCTAGAGGTACAGACAGTTTTTTTCTCATCATTTCTCCTCTATCATTTCAATGTGAATCACAGAACGGCCTGGGCTGCAAAGGCCCACAGCTCATCCAGCCCCAACCCCCTGCTGTGTGCAGGTCCCCAACCAGCAGCCCAGGCTGCCCAGAGCCACATCCAGCCTGGCCTTGGATGCCTGCAGGGATGGGGCACCACAGCCTCCTTGGGCAGCCTGTGCACAGTGCCTCACCGCCCTCTGGGTGAAGTGAATCAGAATTGGATAGAATCTCCTTCATCTCCACTTTTTGCAGTAGTTTTCTCTTACATTAGAGTTGTGCTTAGCTGCTCATGTTTGGAGGAAGCTTTTTTTTTTCTTCATTTCCCTCCTGACTGCTGAAGAAAAATGCAATGTTCCACTTTTCCTGTTTTTTGAGTCCCTTTCACTCTTTCTTCAGTGTTTTCCATGAGTGATTCCCTACTCCTTTCAGGTCAAGTTCTGCTGCTGCCATTTCTTCCTCCCTGTGAGCTGGTGGGAAGTGAAACAGTGGAGAGCTTTGTGATACAGCAGTTTCATACAGCAGGAATCTCTGCCTGGCAGTAAAGATGTGTGCACAGAGCTGGGCCTGCAGTGTCCTCTGCAGGAACTTTATTTCTCCTGGGCTGCTCTTAGCTGTAATCTCCATAATGTGCTGCTCCTGGGGCAGCAGGAAGGGCTGCTGTCCCTTGTCCAAAGCAAAGAATGGATCGTGATGTAGCTTCTCTCTGCTCCCCAGGCACTGATCCATCTCTTCTTACTGTTGTTACTTTCATCTGTATGGTGGGCAGTTGTCCTGTTGTTGGTTAGCTGTTCTGTCTTTCATAGCGTTGTTTCTTAAGACCTTCCGTCTTTTATTATCGTCTTATGCACTTGGGAAGTATTTGCTCCCATTTCTGCTTGGATTCAGTGTCCCCTAGTCATTTGCTTTTGTCATTAGGCACTTGCATGTACTCCCTGTTCACGTCTGTGCTGACTCAGGCATGATTTTTCTTCCTTAAACTTCATTTGACCTTCTTTTGCCCCATCACTGCCACAAACAAACCTTCTAGCATAGTTCCATAACCTATTTAAACCTACCTCTTAACATTTATTTTTCTACCCTCATTTGTAGTAATTATCTCTGCATCTTCTACTTTATTATTATTATTATTATTATTATTATTATTATTATTATTATTATT